>OX375866.1:17323033-17519239 GCA_947359475.1 Heligmosomoides polygyrus bakeri | reverse complement strand
TCTAAAAGGAACGAAAAGATTTTGGCCGTTCAAAGTAGATTTCATGCGGCCAAAGTTTGACGAAAACAACAGAATTTTTTGTTTCAGTCGCTTACCTCTTTATGGATGAGTTTATTCGAAAAATCATCTGGACAGCATTTCTCAGCTCGTTGCGAGCTTTCCATAGATGTAATATTGTCCGTATTCAAACTGAAAACCATTTTCACCTCTTCGGCCGCCGAAACAAGTTTGGGGCTGCGCTTCAGCCCGAGTGCGGACACTGCGGCCGGCCGCTCGCTGCCCTTGCGACCTCCCGCGGCACTCCACATGTCGTATTATCGCCTATGAACAGTATTCACACTTCTTGCGCCGCGGTACATAGGCGATGTGGAGTGCCGCGGGAGGTCGCAAGGGCAGCGAGCGGCCGTCCGCCGTGTCCGCACTCGGGCCGAAGCGCAGCCCCAAATTTTGTTTCGGCGGCCGAAGAGGTGAAAACGGTTTTCAACTTGAATACGGACAATATTACATCTGTGGAAAGCACGCAACGAGCTGAGGAATGCTGTCCAGTTGATTTTTCGAATAAACTCATCCATAAAGAGGTAAGCGACTGAAACAAAAAATTCTGTTGTTTTCGTCAAACTTTGGCCGCATGAAATCTACTTTGAACGGTGAAAATCTTTTCGTCCTTCTCAGATTCGAATGTGCTTGTGGTATACTGTAGACCACAAAAACACGGCTTTCGTACTTATCCTGTACAGGAGCAACCGAAGCTCAAAGATAGGAGAAATCCTACGCCGCATATTGAGATTGGACCAATCCCTTGTTGGAAAAAAGAAAATCTAGCCATTTCTGTCCATTTCTTAAAGCCATTTTACACATTTTATAAAGGCCATCGTTCCCACAATGGAATAGTAGAATACTGTCTTCTGTAGCAGGCTACTAGTCGGATAATTCTTAACTGAACCTTGGGTTTCCGCGCGTTTGCGCTTATCCGAAATCGGGCCTATGTTATTCAAACTTGGCACTATTTAGTACCACAATGACACCTGATGCGAAAAAAATACAGATCTGCTGAAACCATAGAGGATTTCTGAGTTTCAATGAAACTCGTCAACGGAAAGCCCTAAGGATATGCCATTGGGGATCTCGGAGGGGTCGTAAATCAATTAACGTAGCCGAGGAAGCAAAAGCTTCATAACTAGGCCACTGTGCAATCGTTTTAGATTACGTTTAGATCGCTGGATAGAAAATGAGACAGGGCTTCTAATGGTGTTAATTAGATTTTAAACAAATAACTTTGAAAAGAGTTATGGCAATGCGACGCTTTGTGACGGATTAATCCGTCGCAAAGCGTCTTTTTTGCAAAGAATTTGAGCGGTATTGTACATCCGAGCCACATCATCGTATTTCTTTTATTCTGCTGTACTGCTCTGATTCTTAACGCAGCCTTGAGTGGCATGACGGCTAACATTCGTATAGTAGTAAGTTCAGTTCTTAGAGGTTTCTGTAAGTAAGGAGGGCATGTATAGCACTCAGTATAGCACTGGCACTCATATTGCCTCCAAGACACTGAGTAAAAGTAGGTTGCATGGCACGTCCCAGAGAGGGATTGACACCGATCCCACGCGCCCCCTATTAATGGAAACATTTACTCTTTTGTTCACCCATAACTGAAGAAAGATTGAAAAGGGGCGTGTGATGGCGCAGCCGAAGAAGGTGCCGGCTGTAGTGTGCACCCGAATAATGCTTCTTGGTTCGGTTTTCCCGCTCCGGCCAATCAACCTTTGTGGGCCCGCGATTAGGTACAAGATGTCTAGGAGGTGCTATAGGATCTATCCTAGTCGGGAGGGGCAACCATAAAGTGTTAGATGCGTGTGTCATCCTATAGAACACAACCACATCCCCTGAATTGATTATAAATATAATAAAAGCCTTCGCATGATGGAAAAGCAGCTGAAGGTGTCATAGTACCCAAGCAGGTGGTCGGAGACGCACTACATGACCCCCCCCCCCCCGATTAGGATATGTTTGAGTTATACACTGACTAACCCATATGTTGGCCACCGCAAATCATTGTATAGACCATAAATGCAATCGTTTTGCCTACGTGAGACTTGCGTGGCGAATCGTTGAAAGAGATTCATTCATACCGACCTCATGGCATTTATTTTTAAACAAATCGCAGTCATCGATCAACAAAATAAATTTTTTAGGCACAGCCTAAAAAAGCCTTGCCTAAAAACATAATGCGTAAAATAACGCTTAAAAACATAAAGGATAAAAAAGGATAAAGGACGGCGTTATTCAATCCCTTTGGGATGCGCCACGCATTCTACTTCTACGGGGTGTCGTGGAGGCGATTTGAATACGTATTTAGCCATACAATGACTTGCGGTGGCCAGCCGATTGACAAGTCGACGCTCTATCCTTCCCAGACACGTCTGGTACCAACTCATCGAACCCGGAGGGATGGAAGGCTTGGTCGGCCTGGGCGGGAAATCCGAACCAGGAACCTGGTATCGGGTGCAGGCGACCGCCGCCGCCTCCTCCGACTGCGCTCCCCCCTCTAAAAACATAATGCATAAAATAACGCTTAAAAACAGATACTCCCTATTTTTCTATTTTTCCACACCACTATTATGGTGCCGCAGCGATGACTTAAACTCGCATTGTGAATTTCTTCTACTTCTACTTCTCCTTCTACCGTTGCTCTCACTATTCAGTTCTTATAGGGAGACCTTCAACTTTGACATTATCTATGTCTACCTATTTCTATCTTTATTTTAGTACAGCAACACTGACGTGACCAAAAGTGGTTTACTTTTTGAAGGTCATCTTGTTCGTTTGCAACATTATTTCAACCAAATATTTCTTTCTATTCGACACGCTATTAACCGGACCAGTTAAATAGATCACTGAGCGTGCCGTCTCTTCACCAAGTGATATTCTCGAGCCCGGGGAGACGTCACTGGGATGCGCCACGCTTTCTATTTCCACAAGACTGTCCTGAATGCGACTCAGACTATTTGGCTCACTTGCACCGGCCAGCTGATAGACAAATCAGTCTCTCACTTTGTCCTTTGCACATAAGTCTGGGATCAAAACCTCGAGCCGGGATGGGATAGAGGGCTTGGTTGGCACGGCAGATCCCGAACCAAGAACCTTCGAGGTGCAGCAGCCGGTTCCGCGCCGAGTCCGACTGCGCTAGCACGCGCCTTTCAGAACCTTTCGTTGATCATTTGCTATTTCCTCATATGCTCCTTTGCTCGGGCGCGTGTAGCGCAGTCGGATGAGGTGCTTGCAGTTGCATGCACCCGATTCGGTTCCCGCTTCGGATTTTCCGCCTAGGTCAACCAAGGCCTCCTGGGTCGGTGATGTGGTACCAGTCTGGGCAGGGATAAAGCACTGAATTATTCGTCGGTTGCCAACCGCAAGTCATTGTATGCATGTAATTTGTCCGAATTACCCCTGGGGCAATGCAAATGCTAATGCAATGCTGTGTGTTCTTCTCCACCCAAAGCCGTTCTTGAATTTTCAATTCCCAAGCCCTTCCTCCTGCCTCAAGGCTTTTCTAGTGGCTGCTTCACTTTAGATTAGCCATGGCAAGGGTTCTTTAAGGACAGAAGGCCAGAAGCTGTGCTGGTCGAGGTGGAATAAGATCCCAGAAGCGAATTCGAAGCTGAACTTAGGCCTTTTCCTGCCGGCTTTCGTGGGCGCAACTTCACACTAATCGCATGTTCGAACGCTGCTGGCCGAAGATCAACACGCATCCTCCTCATTGACGGTCAGCGCTCTCTCGGTTGGCTCTTCCGCAGGCTGACCACTCTTAATCGTGATGATACCAGCCTTTCTGAAGTACAACATCTGTCTGTAGAAATAACGGCGGTGGTTCTGATTATTCACATCTGTTTTTTCTTTTAAACAAATGCCTTGTACACGGAGCTTTTCCTATAAGGCTCTTTGCTTTATTTATTTAAACCATTTTCACGTCGTATTGGACCTTCCTCAAATAAAATTGCGCACTCGCCTAAGCTAGGTTAAGGTTAAGCTTTTGACGTCAAAGTGAGCTTCTTCAAATCGAAATGACCTTTAGGCAGGTTAGATTACAGACTCAATAAGATGGTCAGAATAATTTTTTGTTTAAGGAAAATTTGGTATAGTATATCGGTAACTGTATTTGAAAATGTTTAGTTTACATCCCTGCCCAATAAGTGTAATAATTTTATAAAAAAAAATTAATTTTAAAGAAAAAATAATTAAATAAAATTGTCTTAAGGCACAGAAAAGAAGCAAACATATAGCAAAAATAGCAAAAATTAGATCACGCCATGCACTCAGAAGGTTCGCCATAACTTTTATTTTATTGATACTGGAAATGCCACTTACATGAACCATCAAAGTGAGGATATGTGTGTTCTTTGCAGTTGTTTTTGTTATATCGTTAACAGGTGTCAAACTTCATGCAAAAAGAGGTTCTGCTATCAATAAAATAAAAATCGCGACGTCTTGGATGAGGGCATGACGCATTCTCTTTTTTGGCACTGAAAAACGGCCGCTTTCCAGCCCTTTAAAACAAAGTTTAGGCCATTATTTTCTCTAAAAAGATAAAAGTTTTATAAAATTTTAAATAAAGCATTTATTTGTTGGGTAGGTGAACTATGTAAAACTTCATAGAAAGTTATACTAAAATTTCCACTGAACAAAAAATTATTCCAAATTTTTATATAAAGTTCCTAGAATAATGTAGAGGAAGCCCGTTTCAATTTGGAAGAGTTCGCTTTGATTTCAAAAGTCTGAGGCTATCCTAGAAGAGTGTCCAACTTGATTTGAAATGTGTCTAGTTTGACGTGAACAGTGTCCACTTCGACGTGAAAATGGCATAGGTGAAGTGAGTGAATAAACAAAATAAAAAGAGGAACAAAAAAGGGTACGTGAAGATACGTAATTGAAAGCACCAGCCGAGAGAAACAGTGCTCTTCGGAGGTTTGAGCAGAAGACTTTCATTTTCCTTGATCCAGGCTACGATAGTAATCATTAATCCGATTTCAAAGTGGTGCCCTCAAAGCTGCGAATGTGGGCAGCATTAGGAAGTTGGAATTCGCCAGCCAATCAGGCCATATCAGCCAGAGAGCGTGTGTGCAGTTGGTGTTCTGATTGACCAGTAAGTATTCGGTCGGCGTTCTGAATGGCTATGATTAGCCAGCGCGCCCCCACATCCCAATGCTGCCCACATTCGCGACATGGACCCAATGTGGGCACAATTCGCCAGAGCCTCTTCGGCCCACAATTGTTCGTTTTTCGACAACGAACAATCGTCCTTCTTCCGAGTTCTCTTATGAGATGAGTTGAACACGCTAACAGCACGGGCCGCAGTTGAGACGGACGACGCCGCCGCGACGTGACACATGTGCAGTAACGGGGTCGACGAGGGTGGATGGGGTGGTGGTGGATGGAACTCTCTCTCTTCCTGGCAAATCAATAGAGTGACTGAGTTGCAGGGAAGTTGGGGCAATAGACGAACGGAGACCACTTCGAAATGCAGGACTTGGCCGAGTCTCAGCAATTTTTCAATCGACGCCTCGTGTTTTCTGCCGGGCCTCCTGTCTTCCACCATCACTTTGACTTTTTCATGCAGCAAAGTGCTTCAGTATGAGCTCAGCTTTATTATTCTGCTAGCTATTTGCGTATAACTTTCCGTAGATTCTTGCTGACCATGTGAACTTAATGCAACTGGTCACCTGCAATTAGATTCGTAATAATTGCTGAAAACAAGTAGAGGAAGCGTTTGGAGAACTTCGGTTGAAGTGGTCTCCACTTCTGAAATGCAGTTAACCGCACAGTTTTTTCCGCGCTAATGAAAGCATCAGAGATCTTAATCTTCTGCAAGGAAAACGCGTCAGGACATAGGAACGTTGAAAACAAGAATCAGGTTCCTTTACACCATCGATTTTGTAGTCATTGGAACGAAATGCAATGCTTTCAAACGCATCTGAAATCTTAGGACTCGTAAAAGGGGTTGGGGGCTATTTAAGAAGTTGCCAACCAATTTCCTAATTCAGCTGCGACTTCTTTTCCCGGACAATTGGCTTCATAAAGGAAAAAAGGCCACACATGCGTATGGCGCGCAGTAGGAAGAGCCTTCCATCACTCCGGTTTAACGCTTTTCTCTGTTTGTGAAAGATGAAATTCTGACTTGTTGATCGCCGTCGAAAGTCACTGCATGGGCGAAATAGGCTTTCAAATTGACCACATAAGATCCTGTAGAAGTAGAGTGCGTGGCTCTTCACAAAAATAGGCAGAAAGGAGGCCTATCATATAGAGGAGGCCTGTGATATAGGCTACCTCTCTGCCTCTTTGTGGTGGATGTCACGTGGCCAATTTGAAAGCGCATTTTTGTCCATGCAATAATATTCGGTAGCGTAATGCCAATGTGAATGAACGATGCTTTGGTTTCCACAGAAGTGGATGCTGCGGCTCATTTTTAAGAGGTGCTAATTCACGATGATCCTTACCTCTTCCTTTGTTCCCAATTTACAGCGGTAATATTACTCAGAGCACCCAAGTTACGGTACGTTACGGCTACGGTATGCTGTTTTTTATGACTGTGATCGACTGACCGTTAACATTGTTTATCTTATTCTTTTGATTGGGAGCCGTTTCCGCTTCAAAATGGGTATATATCATGATAAGCTAGGCATATCACATTTTAAACCAGCCATTTCTTTATCCATAGAGCATATATCTTGTTTGAAAAGTCCGATGCGACACTATTTCATTAGTATAAAGCAATCGTTCGCATTAGGATCCTTTTAAAGTGGCTCTGAAGAAACTCAGATCTTAACTGTGCTACATTTTAAAAACTCTGTTTCATCCCGAGATGTGTTCGCCTTTCCCATTTCGGCGTTTTCTAGCCCCACACATGTTATCGTGGCACACATTTGATATTATTTTTGAACGGTCCCAAACCGTGTGTTGTCTTCCAGTTTTTTTACGACTTTGATAGCTTGCCCACTCTTTGACACATCTTTGACCAGGAAAGGGTTTCTGCCCCCGTGGAAATTCATCTGGAGTCCAGGACCACTAGAAGGATGTCAGTATGGTGGTTACGAATGTGGGGGTTAAAATTGCGAGATATAGCTTCTGAACGAGTTCTAAGCTGTCGCATTAGGTACGCTACCCACCATAAGGAACGGAAAAAGGGCGAGGTAGGCGCGTTGTTCGCGTTCTTTCTTCTTCTTCTTTTGCTGTAGCCGTCTTGATCTTCATCCTTTAAAAAAAATTTACGTACCGTCGTGATTCCCTCAACGAGCTCTATTCACTGCCGTAAAATAAATTTTCGTTCTCCATTTCTGACCACTATTTTTTCGGAAGCGCCAGAGGATACTCATTAGCGAGGGACCTCTCCGCTAATTGCCCCCAAAGGACATTAAAGTGACCTAGGCAGAAAAGGCCCAAAATGTCGGATCTTTTCAAATTTTATGAAGCTATGTTGTTGAAAAGTACTTCCAATGGTGGGATGTGCTGTCTTAAACATTTGAGGGACTGATTGGCGTGGAGTACTAAATCTTGAAAACAAAATGGGATCATGAAAATGTAGATTTTTCTCGAGTTTAGACACCTGAAAAACTATGTTAGAGTGAGCTCGGCTCTTCGTACCTTACCTGTGTCGGAGCCACTTGAACCCTTACTTGTGTAAAACGTTCACACCAACTTTAGCATGAAAACGAAAATCCAATGATAGGTGAGGCTAGTGATGAGACTTTCAAAATTATTTCAATCGAAATGAATTAAATTTCACTATTGCTGATGCTTATCCTTTGGAAGCAGCAGAGCGTGATTTAACCGCTTTTCTATGGTTATCCAGATTCATTATGGGGTGAATTCTATTTGTGGAAGTACGCAAACAACAGATCAAACTAAGTTATAGGGGAACTTCCAAATAAGAGCAAAATTCTGGAACATAAAACAAAACGTAACGTGATCACTGCATAACTCTTCCTATTTTATGGCGATGGGAGAAAATCTGAGCACTGCACCTTTGTTATACCACTCTTTTACTGAAGCATGCTTTTAGAACTTGCAGTTGTTTTCGTGCGGTTTATCGGTTTTCTGCAAAGATGTTTTGCCAATAAATAGCGAGCTGAAGAGAGCTGAGAACCGGATGCCGTTGCCATATAGTTCATTATCAAAACATTCGTTGTGTATGGAATAAGCGCTTCTATGCTCATCTGGAATCCTTGCCGCAGGAATCGGAATTCATCGCAGGATTAGCTGGGCTCTACCAGACCCAGCACAATTGTCGGCAGTTGCTGTCCTGCTTCATCCCATTTTGTAGCAGCCAACCACGAAAGCTAGTTCTAACTGAAACAGTACGAAGTTCCCTGATGTCTTATATACATATATATATATATATATATACATATACATATATTTATTTATTTGCACTCGAGGGTGCAGTTCAATTTCAATGAAATCGTGAAACGAACAAAATAACTGTTCAAAGCACCGCTTGATGTATAATTCGGAATATTTTCTCTTCCAGAGGTGGTCATTATAATGTGACATAGGAACTTCGCGATAGTGGGAAAGAAGTGCTGTATCCAAAAATGCTTCGCAAACCATGTTTTGCTTAATGCTCGTGACCCGATCTTTAAAATAAAGAGCTACAATTTCTAGAAGGTATTAGTACTACAGTTACTATTTCGCTCCACTTAAAAGAGAATCCAGAGGCGCCCTGCCGTAGAGCCCACAATCAGTCTAAATGAACTTTTTCGTTTTCATCTGTAAGAAAACGCTTTAGTAAGGAGTTTTGTTAGCTTAAACCTTAAGCTAGGCTAAGAGATCAACGCATAGACTTTGCTTTCACTTCCTCTGCATGGCAGCCATTTTTGAGTACTGTTATCTGTTTCATTTTAAGGTTGTCTACGTCTATTTCAAAATGTCTCTTGTCAGCTGCTTACCGTTGATTTTTTAGGCGATTGCTTCTTAACGTTGCGCCCAGATTTTGATTTATTATTATTATATTGATTTAATTTCGACTTCTTGTTTATGAGATTTAAGCTGCAAGCCTCGATGATACGAAAATCGGGCTTTTCTGCTGTCACGAAAAGTGGTCCATATTCTTCAGTTTTCGGCGTTTGTCTGACATATTTTATTTCGTATTTAAAAACGTGGGCGTGTATAGCGCAGTTGGAGGAGGTGTCGGGCGTCGTATGCACCCGATTCTAGGCTCTTGGTTCGGATTTCCTCGTAGGTCAATCAAGCCTTCCATCTCCGAAGGCGGTGAATTGGTACCAGATTTGTCTGGGAAGGATAGAGCGCTGACTTGTTCATCGGCTGGCCACCGCAAGTCATTGTATGGCCAAATACGCATTGAGATCGCCTTCACGGCATGCCGTAGAAGTAGAATCTGTGATCTCAAATCCGTGATTCCAAATTGTAATGGGTAACGCCGTACTTTATCTTTTTGCATGCCTTTCTCTATGGAATGGTGTCGAAACTTCCTCTGAATTCGTAGAGTAAAACAGTAGCGGTAAAATCCAAGGCAATAAAACGCCGAGAACTTTCAACACAATCAAATAGCAGCCTAACATTTGGACGCGGTGACTTCAAGATGTCATCTCAGATGGTTCGTTTCATCCTTTTCCAAACTAGGTGTTCTTCAACTTCGGCAATGAAAATGCACAAAACTTCTGCTCGCCTGTGCGTACAACGGAATAGGAGCCGACAACACCGCTAGCCTTTTTGGCTGATCCGACCGCATGCAGTAGACCTGTAGGTAAATCAGTGCCTAAGTGACTAAACCACTTACCGAAATTAGGTACCCTTCTTCTCCTGTCGGTGAATTCGCTTCGCTTCTCTCGTTACTGCTTCTGCTCCGAACGCTCTCCGCCTAAGTCGAAATTGAGTTTCAGTGTGCACTTGATTGACATTGCCATAATATCAAGCACTTACTGCTGGCAGCGAGTGGTCGTTTTTCAACGGCAAAGCCCGACGAGCTGAATGTGCGGTGCGGGTGGCCGACCGTGAATACACATCTCGTGAACATTGCTATGAATTCTGCACGACATCTTTGGGTCTGTTGTAGTTGATAGTCTCCATTAACGCAGGATATCTTCCAACTTGGATCTATCTTAGTCAAGGGGCCACATAACTAAAGAGTATGTAAAAAATCGACTTGGGACTTATCGAGCGACTCCTACAGAGCACAATAGAACCTAAACCAGAAAAATTCACAAGCAATCAAAAAACGAAAAATTAAATGTTTTCGCCGCGGTTGTAGGCGGGTGAAGTTATGTGCCCTCCTTACCATGTTAGATCCTGGTTATAACATGTCAGGCGGCGGTCAGCTCGCGCTAGGTGTCGTTATGCACCCTCCTCACCATGTTATATCCTGGTTCTAACATGTCAAGCGGTGGTCAGCACGCGGCACGACTCCACTGCGTCGCTCTTTGCCCGCCGATACGGTTTTCCAACCGCGGTGATTTCATTTTTTGTTTGTTTTTCCTTTGTTTTAGGTTCTTTCGTGCTCCGTAGGAGTCGCTCGGTAAGTACAAGGTCGATTTTTTACATACTTTTTAGTTATGTGGCCCCCGGACTAGGATAGATCCTCCAACTTCTCTCTTCTTGAAATCTCAGCATTGTAAGTTGTTAGTGTTAGTACAGTGTCCCAAAAATGTGAGCATCGTTTGAGAGATGATAACGTTATTTCCAGTAACGTATAGGAGAGATTTGGAGCTAATGTAAAATGGAAAAATACCAATTTTCTAGCATTGAGTGGGGATTGCGCCACACATTCGTCTGAATGTTTGCATCTTACACTCATTGATTGTGTCTCGTTTGAATACTTGTCGAGAGTTCATCACAAAGTGGCCCTTCCAAATGATTTGTGCCTTTCCTAAAGTTTAGAACTTTAAATAACTGTAGATTGCGGTAAAGTGCAGCTACAATTTTAAAGGTTTTACATTGCTGCTTGTGAAGCTTTAGAGATGTTTGAGACTCGTATGAAGGCACAGTATCACAAAAATTCTGTTGTGAGCAAATGGTCAAGACTTCGATTCGCACCCTTCTAAAATCTTTTATTTCAGACTAGATTGGAAAGAATGTTTGTTACAAGCTGACCATATTAACCTGTTCTGTGCTTCTTTTAACGCTTATGACTTGTCAATGTATAAGGTCGTTTCCAAAGTGTTGTCGTTTTTTGACCTCTAAGTTGAAATGTACTTATCTCGGCTCAAACATAACTTTATTAGTCGAAATAAGAACCATTACAATCTACTCATATTTGCCAACGAGATACTAGTTTAATTGTTTTAGTAGCGTAGAACTACGGAGATCTAGAAGCGATGAATTCTTCGAGAGCATATTTTGCAGCATGTCGGTTCCTGAAGTATTTTCCGCGAAGAAAGCCGTCGGGATGTTTGAAAAAATGGTAGTCTGTAGGCGATAGATCGGGCGAATACGGTAGATAGAAGAGTGTTCCGTATCCCAAGAATAGAGCTTCTGCCTGGTGATCATCAATACGTGCGGCCTAGCGTTGTCGTGTAAAAGTATCGGTCCCTTTCTGTAGATCAGCGCTGGATAGATTTGCTGGGGCTTCTTGTGCACCTCGTCCAGCTTCTGACAGTACTTTTCCGCCGTTCACAAGGTTTAAGAATGCTATAGTGGATTAGTCCGGTGGCACACCACCAAACCGTCACCAGCACCCTCTCCTGGTGCATACTCGGCTTTGGACAGTGTTTAGGTGCCTCGTCAATATCCAGCCATTGAGCACTTCGTCGTCTATCGTCGTAGACGATCCATTTTTCGTCAGACGTCACAATTCACCCTTGAAACGGGTCATTTTTTTGCGTAGAAGAAGCGTTGACGATACTTCCAAACGGCGACCTCTCTGTGACTCTCGGTTAAATCGCATCCGTTTGTCCAGCTTCTTTCTCTTTCCTTTCTTCCGCAGCTGAATGCAAACTGATTTAGCTGATGCACCTAATCCAGAAGGCCACTCCTGAAGTGTTGCTTGCGGATTCGGTTTAACTAGCCTCTTCAACTGGTCGTCGTCGTTTTCCGAAGGCCGACCCGTTGCGTTGGTCATCTTCGCGTTTCTAATTTGTATTTCGGAATCTGCCGGAGCAACGCTCCACCGTGTGTACGCGAGCAGTCTCCAGGCCAAATGCGATGTTGACGTCTCGAGCTGTTTCTGCTGCTTCACATCCTAGTATGAAGTGGAACAAAAAAAAAATGGGGCGAATTTGCATCGTGTCCATCTCTTTTTCCAAGCCCTGAAAAAATCTAAGGATTATATCTGAAACCTAATCAAAAGTGGTTCTGAATAGAAGAGAAAATTTCGATTTCAGAAATTATGTAAAACCACACCAAAACTACATGCATAACCGGGTTCACAACTTTTCGAACCATGGTTAGCAAAAAAAACGGCACAACTTAGGTAACGACCTAATATTAAAACTGTAAAAGGTAAAATGCGTGGTATGTTAAAAAATAGGAACTATACCAGACGCCACACCACTGCAGCTAGTAAAAGATTTGCAGATGTTAACGGTTCATATAAAGTTCTAGTGCACTGTCAATTCCTAAACGTCAAAAGAAGCACGGCACAAGGTAATGCGGTCTATTAGTATTAGTTAGGAAGGTTGTGACAAGCATTCTGTCCATATACAACGAATCGAGTAGAAATTTAAGGTCTCGAACGGGTGCATGGCGCAGTCTTGTAAATTGGGTGGTCAGAATTTTCGTCATTTCATATCTTCATATCAGCTTTAAACATCGCTAGAAGCTTCACTAGTAACAATGGTAGAACATTACGAACAGTATGTACCTGTATTTTGACATGTCCTGCATTTTGATGCAATCCGTAGTGAGCTTTTGAGTTTTTAAACATTAAAAGGAGCATAATTCAATCGATTCGGTTACTTTATGCAGAAGCCTGACAAGTATTTAAGCGTAACACAGTGTGCTATTGTTACGAATTCAGCGCTCATGTCTCAGAAAGTTGGTGTTTTCTTTCGTTTTGTGCTGTGGAAGTGTGGTGCTATGTCGTTCTGCTGGAATTAGCGAAACATTGAGCACGTCTGGACATTGATTTGAAGACTGCTTCCAATTTTTGTTTTGTTAAAAAAATCAGCATTTAAAGCTTTGCACGGCTGAATTCGATGTTCAAAACGAACACTACAAAACAAACACTACAACACTTCACACACTATATTTAAGCACACTACATGCATACCACTCAGAACACGCGTTAGATTGGCCTTTGCTAGTATTTTGGATGTTGTATTATCATTAACCTTTACTTGGAATTGTTGGTTTTTCTTGCTAAGCTTCTTTTTCCTTTCTTTGGCTCGGTACTCTGTTCCTACTAACCTTGTCTTTTCTTGTTAAGGTTCTCGGCACGCCCCTCAGTGGCGTAGCATATAAATAAGTATAAATGAAAAGCTTTCAGTAAACAAAGTTCCGAACGAGTCACCTCAATGTTGGAACCATACCTGGAAGGTACATTCTACTGAAAAATGCAGAAGTGATCTATTTTTGGGAAAAATTGAACTCCGCGGTTGACTATGGTCACTTCGGCATTGACCGGAAGTCTGCGAAATCAACATTGTGCTCCTGGAGTGGTTCCTTTATTCTTTATGTGATAGCATGTGCCGGAGTATGTCTGGCAATGCCTGCCGCCTGCCGTGCAGCGAGGGTTTTTCGATTGTCGCTTGAGATATGCGGTAAGAGTGACAGGATGATGCTCACTTTAAACTCAATATGACGCTCGACGGCGAAACTGCCACGAATTTCCCTATGGCGACGTGCTCATTCGCGTCTCTCCTCTCATCCTGCCTTCGGTAACGAGCTCCTTCATGACTCCTTTTAACGCTGTGCTTCTTCGAATACCAAACTGCCCGCTTCCGGGATATTTCCGCCGCACAGAACAAGATTAGCTAATGGATAAAGGATAGGAAACGGCATTGTTCAAATCTTTTTTCGGGACTCGCCATTGTCTTGAAAACAGTTCGATAGGGTATTTCGCATACCAAGACCGAATGGTGGAAAAATCAGTTTTCGCCTTTTCGTAATAAGCAACGCGTAAAAAGGGAAGACTGTTTGATTTGGGCGATTCCGATTTTGACCTAAACCGAATGCTGTTATGGTTTATCTCCTTTACGGGATGCGCCACGTATGCTGCTTCTATGCTATTCCGTGGAAACCATCTGAGTACGTATTTGCCACACAGCAATTGCGGTAGCCGGTCGATGACCAAATCAGTGTTTTGCCTTATCCAGAAAAGCTGACGATTGATTTACGACATCGATAACATCTTCTACAAAAGGACGGACTTTTGTCCTGTCTCCTTTCTCAATGTCCATTCGCCTTGCTCTGCCGCGATGATGTAAGTGGCTGTCGACACCCGAAAGAAGAAACGTTAACGAGGTGCTTCATTCGTGCCAACTGAAATATGAGCTGTTTGTTCGTTGGTGCAGTGGCATCTTCTGTAGGTTCTCTCAGGGCGCGATCTCCCACTCTCCCACAACCCACTACTTGGCAGAGCTGTGCCTATGTGGCTTGCAATTCCTTATATTGGGGTGAACTACACGTACATAGTCTAGCTGATCTTTAGACAAATAGGTTGCGCTCCAAAACACGTTGTTTCAACGCTGAGCCAGGGCTCATTGAGGTCTACGTCTGTTAAGTCGTGTAATGCCATTCTGAACATAGAAGGTCTGCTTAGATGTCCTTCTGAACAAAGTAGTCCTCACCGCTCTATGCAGTAGTTGGTATGTTGAGGTAGTTAAACCGTCTGTCACTTGAGAATTTCACTTGGATCGCTCGCCGTTATGGTGATTTGACGCCACGCGGATAGTCGTCATAAACGTTTAATGTCTCAAACTTGGGTAATTAAACCAACATAATGATAGATCATCAAAGTACAAACGATAGGTATGATAAGTGAACTTGAGATTAATGATAGGTTAACTTAAGTGAAATAAACTTGAGAAAAAATGCTAAAAATAAAGAAATGGGCTTCTGACGCCCAGGTCTGCACACTTGAAGAGCTGTCCCGCCTCCTGCGCCGCTGCTTATATGTGTGCTAGAGAACGAGTGGTATTTGCAGGCGACGACAAAGAGATCAGCCCTCCTGATAACCGTGAGAAACATTTCCAATGATCGAATATCGAAAGTGAATAAATTCCTATACAATAAAGCCTACTACAACAATAATAAAAGTCGCTTTAGCGACAGTTGGCTTTCTTTCAAGTCGTTCTTCATAATCATTGGAAGCACATGGAACGCTGTCTCAGTGAGCTGGTGCAACCGAATTGAATTTGTTCTTCCCCAGAGTAGACCTTTCTCATCACAAACAGCATCGTATTCCGATTTCTCCGCTGTTCCTTTCATTGCTTTGCTTTGCTTACTTACGCAAGCTTCTCCTTATTATACCACCCTCAGCCGATGAGCTCGAAAAAGTTTATTTGAGTACATGCCTAGCTTCTTTTCATCCTTTTCTGTGGTTCCTATTTTATTCGCTTCGATTCGCTGGGCTCTCTGCGTAATATAGCCCAATTTGACGTCCATCTCTCGCACATGCACTTGGCTTCGTCAACACGCGTAATGAGCTTAAACATAAGCTCATCAGATTCTGCTATTGTAGTGTGCTATTTCGACTCATTTTTAATATGCTCAATTTCATGCATGATGTCCTTTCTTTCTGTTCTGTTTTTACAGCAGCTGTACTCTTCTCTGAGTTCTTTGTACAATTTTTGGAGCTTTTCTTGCCCCTCTCTGATCTGCTTGACCCCGCTTTGTAGGAGGGCTATGGTTGACCTGCATTTTTCGTAGGTCTCTTCATCTATGGTGTTGAAATCTACCACAGCGGTTATACCGCTGTGGTAGATTTCAGCACCATAGATGAAGAGACCTACGAAAAATGCAGATCAACCATAGCCCTCCTACAAAGCGGGGTGATTGTGTAGATCTCGAAGAGACGAATCAAACGGTACCATCCGTTTCTCAAAACACCTCAAATTAGAGGAATTGTGGGCATGTAACGGTTTTCGACGCCTTGCGGCCGACAACTCGTCCGCGGCCGGCCTTCTCAATGGAGCGCAAGTTTTCAATTTTGGCCATTTTTGATCTTTTATACGAAATGTATATACCAAACGATAGAGCTCGGTCTCCTGAGCTCAGATGTACCATTGGTTTTTTAAATGGATGACCTTTGGGTGAGTTATAGCAAAAAGACGCAAAAACCGCGAAAGTGCGGTTTTTTCGGCGTCTATTCAAAAGACGCGTCCGGTACTGTATCTGCTGTAGCTCCCAAAATATGACTCAGTTCAAAATGTGGATCAGTTTCTTGACGAGTTTCGGATCATTCCTAATGGGAAGAGAGTGTGTAGTGCATTGCCTCACAATACCCTGCCCTGAACGGAATGCCCGGCTGCTGCTCACAGCACGGTAGTTCTCGGACACTTTGCCTTACGACATATCTAATGAAAAATTTCTCCAAAGTTATTAGGGGTCCAAGATTTATTTGTTATGTTGTTATTTTCTTTTATTTTTGACATTTGCTTATTTATTTCATACGCTCATCAAGAGTGGCGCAAAGGTTCAAAAAGAGATTATCCGAGCAACATGAAGAGTAGAAGACATCCCACCATATATAATTAAAGAATAAAGGACAGAGTTAGTCATCACAAGCTCCTTTAGCGGTGCTGATAAATGGTTGTTTGCGATGCGCCACGCATTCTGCTTCTGTTGGATGTTGTGAAGGCCAATTGAATGCGTTTTGATTATACAATGACTTGCAGTAGCCACTCGATGGACAAGTCGGTGTTTTATCCTTCCCTGACATGTATATTACTACCAGAGGGTTAGAAGGCCTGGTAGGCGAGACCAGATTCAGGCACCTCGGCTCAGGCTCTCGCGACAGGCGGCGCCTCCTTCGACTGCGCTACTACACGCCGAGGGTTGATAATAGTCTTCGAATATCGTCACTTTCTTGGAAGGCTTTCTATCCCAAACAGCTTTCATGCCGATCGAATTAGTTCCACCCTTGAGAAATCCGGTCGCAGTAGCTGCAGGTCCATCATATACCAGCAGGTGTACGTAGTAGGGAGTAATGGCTGTCCCCAATATGGCCCTTGTAAGCGCCCCTGAGTAATTCGGGCCCTATTTCCGCTACGAGCACTGATTTATGCGAGAAAATTCGACGTGGCTCTTGTTTACGACGACGACAACGGCCACGAACGAGCTTGGCCACGAATGGGACCGACGGACAGCACTCAGGCCTCGAGCGAGCGGCGCCATCGTTGCGCACTATACTTTCAAATCCCTTGTCTCGTCTCCCACGGTCGATCTTGTTGTGATGAGGCCGGCAAGAATTTTTGAAAAAAAAACCCTCCCTTTTCTTCTACTATACTGCTGCAGCTCGCCACTTTTGCCTTCATTGCCTACTGCTTTTGGAGAATGGAAGGTTCTCACATGGATGGTGAAGAACTGGGCAGGAATTTGTGCTTGCCGTGATAACGATAACGATGGTCAGTACGGAGGGATGGGTAAATTATTGTCATACTCGATCATATGCAAGTTAGGAACTATACGTGAGCTGGTGCCATCATACCAAATACGAATACTCCGCGATCAATGTCGATTTATTCAATAGCTGCTTTGTACAGCCTCGTTCTTGTATCTTTTCTTTTTCCCTCCTTCCTTTTTCTCGATCTTTCTTTACTTATTCTTAGCGTGTCGCCTCACACTATCGCACAATCTGCTCTTATCCTCAACGGTCACTATTTTGCTCTGTCAATGGTCTGCTACATTATGCTGCAAATCAACCTCACACACTTACCCAACACAACCAGACCAGGAAGTGAGATACCTTCCTTTTACCTCGAGATTGGTTCTCGGCCATAATACATCGAACTCTAACGATAAGGTCAACCCTAATAGCTGATCCTTATCCCTCTCAGAATGTGAACATTTTTTATTAATTTATTTAGTATTTATTTATTCAAGGCATAGACAATGGCATAGCACGTAGATTAAAAGATTTAAGCGATTTAAGCAACATGAACGGGGTGAACATAACTATCAACCATGTGAGAAACTATTACAAACTACGCATTTAGCAGCATGCTTTAATATTATCATCTGAAAATTCTTCAACTGGACGGAAAACTCCTCCCTAGCTCTTCATCCTCGCCCAGCAGCAGGTTGAATTCCTTGAGTATTCGTTAGTTAAGAAGACTAACCTGAGTCGCAGTTTAGTCACTGAGACTCGGAGTTTCAATCCTCCTCATGGTTCTTGTCAGAATACCATCAGTGAACTTTCTAGGTCGATGGAAACCTTATTTGCGAGAATTTTGTACATCATGATAAAGTCAGCGACTTTTTTTCAATTTCTACTCCTTGCCCACTGCTCAGTTGCCTTTAGAGGATCGACTTTGCATTCACCAGTGCCATGACCTCCTCACCCTATACAAAAGGTTAAAGGATGGCGTTGATAAGTTTTTGTTTGGGATGCGCCACGCACTCGTCCTCTATGGGATGTAGTGGGGACAAATAGAACGGTGTTTAGCACCGGCTGCACTGGCTTGCGATTGCCAGCCGACGAGTAAGTCATTTCATCGACCCTAGAGGAATTGAAGACTTGGTCGTCCAGAGCGGGAAATCCACCAGGAATCTGGAATGGGGTCTACGCGACAGCCGGCGCCTCCTCGCGACTACATATATTCAATTTTATTAAAATGAATCCATTAGTCGAATTTTCTGATTCCGGTACCACTATATCAGGTCGACTATGCCTTATTTCCCTTCGGGTTCGGTGAATTGGTGGAAGGATTGTCTAGAACGGATGAAATGCTAACTTGGCCATCCTAAGCCATTGAATATGTGGAATACGCATTCAAAGTTTCTACGATGTTTCACAGAACAATGTAGAAGACCAGGCGTCTCCCGCAAAGAGGCTGATCAACAACGCCCTTTATACTTTATTCCTATACGTTTTGAAAAAAAAAACGCGGCGGCTCTGACTCTTGGGACGGCTATCGGCTTCTTCTTTTGAACAAGCAGCCGTTAGCGATTTTTTTGACAGGGATGATTTCAGTTGTCACCTTCAAGGAAAAGCTTGTGCGCAAATAGGAATCACGAGGAGTAAATGAATCGGAAGTCACTCCACCCCGTTGACAGTAACAGAATTCATTATTCACTTATCATGCCTTTGTTCAGCTTCTCTCCGCACATATCTGATATTTTTAGACTTCTCTTCCAACGAGCATTATGAGGGTCCGTGGAGTGTAGTCTGTTGCACACCTTCTATAGATTCTGATGCGCAACTAGTAATGTAATCGCCGTTTGCTCCTGATTTTTCTTCAAGAGCAACTAAGCTCTGAAGGTTATGTTTGTTGTTATTCCTTAACCATGAATTCATACTTATTGCACAGAGATGAGAGCTCTCCATCCCTCGGTATTATGAGTTGAACACCTGGTGTTTGCAATCTGCAGCTATATGTCGTTCGAGATTATTCTTATTTATTTCTAGATTATTCTTAGTATTGGAACAACAGTAAATAATTTGGATAATTTTTGGAGTACAGATCATCAAAAAGCATTGAATTTTCCTCTTCATCTCCTTCCGTAGTTGTGCTGCTCTATGCAAAGGTGTGAAGAGTGAGGTGAACTACACTAATTGTTGAGCTTTAATTACGCTGCAAAGCCGAAGAGCACCTGACGTGCCAGACGTCTAAAAACAACTCATTAATTGCTCTCCTGAGGATGATTGCTTTTTCCATTTGGAGTCACGCCGGTAATGTTTGTAGCTGTGCGATTATCCGACGACAGCTAGGTTTCAAAGATTCATCTGAAGCGGAACTCAACACTGAGCGTTGGAAAGTCTTTGTACAATGCGCCATGTATCTGCCTCTTTCGAGTTATGAGGACGTTCATCAACTGGACATTACATCAGCATCTGTTTTGTGCCTTTACGTTTTGTTTAACCAAAGTTTTAGTGCAGTTTAGGAATCGTGCACTAAGAAGGTCGTAGTCTTATCACATTGTATAGTTCAATAGCAAGTTGCCTTAAGGGCAAGAATTTCCTTCTATGCTAATGTTATTACTTTGTTAAGGCTTTTACTAAATACTAAACGCTGGGCTACTCTTTGGCAAAGTGAATACTAGTCCTTGCAAGATGTGTGAAAAACCTTATCCTCGGATCACTTTCCTGTTAGTTCTAAGAACAATTCAAGTTGTGCTGCTTTCTGTCCTTGCTTCTTTGCTTTCTTCTATTCCCTTTGTTAGTTTTAGCCAGGTTTTCGGAGTATTCATTCAATATTTCTGAGTATTCAGCTTGATTAATAATTTGTTATTATTCTTATGCCGTCTTACGATTGTTTTTAATGTTTTATAATGGCACTCTACTACGTGCTTTGAATAAATAAATAAATAAGTAAATAAATAAATAAACAAGTAAATAAAAATATAATAGTTCTACTTGACCGGCGCTCTTCCCCTGAAAGTCATGTTCCTTCCTGATGCTTCCGTGGATTATCCTTGAAGTCGTCTATTTCCGTGCTCCTATTTGTACCCTCCATGTCTAACCACTAGCCTAGCCTTTTAGTGAGCCGCCTCCGCGGGTGTCGTGTAAGCAGTTCTGGCCCCATACTCATCCAATTTCCTGGAAGGCTGTCAACATCCATATTCTCCGCTTTAGGTTTTGCCTGTGTGTTTCGATGCACCGGATTATTTTTCGTTAAAATCACATCTATTTGCTTTTCCTAAATAGCTAGGTAAGTTTTTAGATTTGGAAGGTGAATGCAAATTTGGGGCAGTTAATTGAAAATCTAGACGATGAATAAATGGTAATTAGGTCGAGGTTTATGCCATTATGCAGCTTTTCAGATTCATTGAAAGATTCGCAACTGAGTAGAATCATGGGACTCATGGCCTACATATTATACATCATTCTCCCACCCCACCCCCTTCGTTGAGCCTTCGGCATTCTTGTAAAACCCGCTCTAAGCACTCTATTGCTACTCCAACCTTTTCATTATAAAATGCTATGAGTAAACTCTACATTCATAGAAAATAATGTAGTAAGAGTCGACGGTAATCAGAATCTCTCTGGATACATGACACTTCCTCGCTTTGTCAAAGGCGCTTTAGGTTGCCGGAAATAGGATATTTCAGCATTCTATCATCTCAAAAAATCTCAGTTCCTACCTTGCTCACACCGCATGGAAGAAAAGATTTCTTTCTGCAAGTAGAGTTCGAATCTAAAATTGTTGTGCGCTTGGCCGCGCCACATGATTTTTCCGTAAAGTCTTAATGTAAAAAGTGAGCAAAAGTTGCGAAAAAAACTAGAAAATAAATAGAACGAATAAGCAATGGCTAACCTTTTTTCGACTGCGCTACACATTTGACTTCCATGGCTTACTGAAAAGGGGTTTATGCTCACAATGATTTAAGTTTGCCAGACTCAGAGTTATAGGTTTGGTAAAGCAGAAAACTACTTAGCTCGTCTTGTTAGAGTGAGTGGCTTATGCCGTTGGCTTCCGATTTTAAAGTCTTGATGTGCATGATAGCGGCACGCTATGCCGTCTGAGAAATCTATATTACTTTGAACTTGTGATTTTATGCATTAATTTTCTCTAATGCGAACGTCTAAAGTTTTTGAAAATTGCATTTATGACTAAAAGAAGAATAGGAAGGATATTGGGCGGGTCTATAACTTTTGGACCGCATCCTCTTGATTTATGGGTAAAAAACAAAGAATGAAGAACGGGTTAATCTAACTCTTTTGGGATGCGCCACGCACACTACTCCTACGGGATGTCGTGGAGGCAATTTGAGTGCGTGCTCGGTCTACACAGCGGCTTGCGGTGGCCCGCCGATGTGAAGGTCGGTGCTTCATCCTATTCAAACAAGTGTGGTACCAATTCACCGACTCCGAAAGGATGGAAGGTTTGGCTAGGCGGGAAATCCGAACCAAGAATCTGAAATCGGGTGGTGACAGGCGCGACAACTTCTTTGACTGCACACCGCGCGTCTTTTGTGGTTATCTTGAAGAAACTGCAAATCCTCACTCATCCTATAAATAACCTGCGATGGAAGGACCATGGACGAGTCAGTGCTTCATCTTTCTGCCATAGTTCAGGCACCAATTCACTGACATCGAAGCAATGGAAGACCTAGTTGGACTCGATCAACTGCGAAAGCGCGTGGCGACTGGCGCCTCCTCCTGCTTCGTCACGTGCCTTAACAGTTCTTGCATGATGTTCAACAGTTTCTGAAACAACGGTAGTAGGCGCCAGACGCCAAAGAACTGATTTTAGGCCCAGTGCCAAATGGAATAGGTCTTTCTTCACTACGAGACTTATGCAATGCCGTCGTAACTACAAATCGTTGCCCTGTATTCTCAGGCCGCTGTAGGTTAGACACTCATTTAAAATTTACACTTAAGGGACAACGCATAGAAACAGAATACGTGGCGTATACCATAGAGTTTATTGACATCACTCTTTGTCTTTATCTAAACTTGGCGTTAAGATGTTTGAAAAATTTTCTTGAATTTTGCTGACGCGTAAAATAGCTTACATCTTCGCGATAATTAAAAGATTTCGGAGTGATTTAGCCCAACGTAGAAATTGTACGCTTTCTCTCACGTAATACATTGTAAAACATTTACAGAAAATAAATATAAACAGAAAAGGAAGCAAATAACTGGGCTTTTAAAATCGTAATTTTAAATGATACAATAAGCGGGAATATGTACGACTACTTTTCGATAGAGCTTTGGAACGGCTTTACTACGCCCGTCTGAAACCATAAATAATACACTTTTTAAATAATCGCTTTTCACTTATAGGAACATATTTCACTATTTCTTTGAATTATACCTCATTGCCTATTTAGTTCGCTTATCTACTAGTCCTCGCTTATCTTCACTTTTGCATTCCACTTTCTCAAATTGTGACTAGTTCTTCTTATTTTATTCATATTCATTCTTTCTCATATTTTCTTTATCTGATCTCCCTTCCATTTTCGTTTTCCTTTTTTCTCTTTTTTTTTCTTCACGGGCGCGTGTAGCGCAGTCGAAGGAGGTGCCGACTATCGCTTGCACCCGATACCTGGTTCTTGGTTCTGATTTCCCGCCCAGGCCAACCAAACCTTCCATCCCTCCGGTATCGGTGAATCGGTACCAGGATTGTCTGGGAAGGGTACAGCGCTGACTTTTTCATCGGATGGCCACCGCAAGCTGTTGTGTAGACCGAATACGCACTCAATTTGCCTCCACGACATCCCGTAGAAGTAGAATGCGTGACGCATCCCAAAGGGATTGACTTACGCTGTTCTTTGTCTTTATCCTTTTTCTCTCTTTGCATATAGACCGTCCTTGAATATGCCCTAAAATATGTTTATCTTTTTCACTGAAGCGCCAAGGGAGGAGTATCACGCAGAGGTTCGTCTGAGAAGAGTGGTAAAACGAACTTTTTATGTTTGATATTACGCAACGATATTTTATGTATTTATTTATAATTAAAAAAATTAAGAAATTTAATAGTTCTTTACATATTTGAATTTCTACTACACCTTTTTCTGTGTCTTATATTGCATTTTGAGGCTTTTCTGCTGGCAGCTTTCGTGAGTAGTTGTGCGCACAACCTTCATGTGATGCTTCCCTTAACCTGGTTCCCTTGTAAAGGACGCATTCTTTTTCTTACCTTGTCTGCAATGTACCTGCGATACTAGCCAGTTTGTAATTCTTCAATTTCTAATTACCCCTCGGACCCCCTCTTCATCTTGCGCTCTGTCACCTAATGGGTGCCAACCCAGTGCTAAGGAACGGCGGTGGCACCGCTCACTGCACCACCACGCTCAGCTGCGATCGGAGTACGAAGTGAAGGAAATAGGCCTTCCGAAAGCATTATTAAATCTGAATGATGATGATGTTATGCGCTGCGAGCGAGTGTGGCTGGAAAACCGCTGCGGCACAACGGCCCACAGCCTCGGGGGACCCGCCACACGGCCGGCGGCGAGGGCGACGAATCCGCCGGGGCCATGTTTTTCGCGAGCCACACCAGAACGACGCCCCTATTGATCATCGCCAATGTTTTCGACAACTTCTTCCTCCGGACTTCTCTAAATGACGACTTGAAAAATGAGCACAGCGTTCTCTGCTGCCGCTCGATCTTGCTTGCCTTCTCCTCCTTAATCCAGCCGTCTCATGCGTCGCAGTTAGGCCTTAAATAACGTTTGCGTAAGCCATAGTCCTTAATAGCTGCTGTCCACTTTGAGAGCCAAGAATGACTTCAAGATAACTAGGATAACTAGGCCTACGAAGTATGGTGGAGGCGAACCGGAAATTTAACACGGAATTGCTTTCTAAATTCTTTTTAACACGATTTCATGAAATAACTTTAAGCATCTACTTGGGCTTATCCGTTATTTTTACGCGACTACCTATTAGCTGAACAACCATCTAGCATTTATGAGCAGATGATGTGGAAATAAACCCATCTTGAGTTGTGGGCTTGATTGAGCTGAACAAGAACTGGGGCCATGGCCTTTCAGACAGTGGTGTGTCCTGTGAGATGTAGTTTGCTGTTAGCGAGAATTATCCGCTGACGATGAGTGGGATGAACTTCCAAAGCGCTTCAATAATGTCACTTAAAGGTAGAATGCGTGACGCGTTCCAAAATCAGTAAACTCTTCGAGATGCATCTCTTTTCATTCCCGTTGTTAGCCATATATTAGTGTGGGCCAAATGTAATGAGACAAATTCGACAAATTTCTTTATCTCTTTATAACTCAATTACAGCTCAACGGTGCTGAGGAATGTATTCGCCATTGAGGTCAATGACCTTGCTGCCTTCGATCAGCCAACTTCCTGATCCCATCCTTCCAGAACTGCTTAGGCCTGGTGCTGATCCACAGCTCGTTATGGTTGTCGAGGTCTGCTTGGGTCCTTGTGTCCCATCCGACCATGAAGTCCCATAGGCTCAAGAAGTAGTGGTAGTCGCATGGAGAGATGTCCGGCGAATACGGGGGGGGGGGGGGGGTGAGGCATATGAAAGTAGCCCAGCTGAGCAAGCTTAACCTTGGTCACTTTTGCCCGATAGGGTGCGGTGTTGTCGAAGAGGAGGACCTTCTTGAAGCGCTGAGACCGAATAAGTGCGAGTCGACGGTCCACCTCTTCTATTTCGTTCACCATGGCCACGCAGTCCATCGTCGTGCCTTTGGAAAACAGCTTCCAATATACCGGTTCATAGGCGCATACTTGAAAGCTCAGAAGGTGCCTCTCGCCGTGAACATCCCTCCGAACGAAGGTCGGTAACAGGTCACCAGGCCTCACCCAGACTCGCTGCTTAGCAGGGTTAAGGTAGAAGACGTACTTCTCATCTTGCGTGACTATTGAGTCCAGGCTGCTTGGGGTTGGGAAATGGGCGAGATTTGAGCGACACAGGTCGACTCGTCAGACTGGGGTTTCGGCATGAGACAGACTGCGGTTTTGGCATGGTTCTGGAGAGAGCGAAAGTGGTCACTTCCCAGGTGGCTTTCAGTAAGTAACAAACAAACAGACAATTACGAGAAGCACGAAGCCGGACTCCAGTCACGACATGTATGGGCACGGCATGGAGAGCCTCATTACTTTTGGGCCCCCCTCCCTCCTAATATAGGAGGATTGGGTAGTTAAGTGTCAAGTTCTCTATCGCTTAAAGATGAGCTCTTATGAAGTTGCGGAAATTGGCCCACTTTTTAGAATATTCTTTGGATTCTGTGAGCAATCTCCTCTCATGAATTATGCTGTTCCATCAACAAGTTAGCCACTGTTTTATAAGTGCTTTTTTTTTGTTTTTCCTTACCTTTTTTGAGCTGTGGAACATTTCGACCTGTAAAATGCATGCCACCACAAAAAATGGTTTTCAAATCACACTCTCGAGGTATTGTCCAGAATCGAGAGGTCGTCTTTCGGATCTATCCTATTAGGGAGGGGCAACCCTTAGGTGACAGCTATGTCTGCAGTATCCTGCCACACCGCCACCTCATTGAATTTGCCCAAGAGCCGTCAATGTCATGGGACAGCAGGTGAAGCCCTTGAACAACTTTCTAGAAGTGATTTCTTATTAAAAACACCGTGCGCTCCCCTCTGTTTAGGACAGATCCCGTTTTTTATTGTGTGGATTATTTCTGCCGCAACAGATCGAAAGCGGACAATTTTTCAAGAAATTTTTGGAGGCCGTCGTCCGTCCACGAGATGTGCAGGGCCTAAAGATCTTTACATCCGCGAAGCCACAGATCATCGTTTTTGACGCGATCGGCATCGGAGGATGACGGACGGCGCTCCGTGAGCCGTTCTACGACGGACAGCGACCACAGCAGCGGCGGTGGTGGCGGCGGCGACGGCGAGTGGAGACGACACCTGGCGCATCGCGCTGTTTGAGGAGAAAATCCCAACATCACCGCCGCCTGTTGCTCGGTCCTTGTTATCGTTCGGTCGCTTGGTTACCTCCCTACCCGATCGATTACATCTGCTGGTTGCTCAATAGTAAAATTCTGTTGTAAACGTGTGATCAAGTACGAAGTAAGAGTCCTTCGGTTTTTTGGCAAAACGACGTAAGTTCGAGGGTTTTGCGGCTATGAACTTGAACTCTTTGCTCTTTCGAAATAATTGGCGAGGAGCTTGAATTTCCTTTTTATTCCTACCTTGCTAAATGCTGTATCGCGTATGATTGCCGGCTTGAAGAACATTCAATTTTGAATTATTCAAACTGGACACTGTTTTTACACCAAATCGGACACTTTTAAAAAATAAAAAACTGCCACTGCTATTAGCTTATATTCGCCACTGCTAATCGCCACGCCCTTGAAATAAAACGGAACATATTACAAATCAAAACGAGCCTTCTCCGCATTGAAACAGAGACTTTCCAAAGCAGTTAGAATAATTTTTTATTCAATGAAATTTTAGAATGACTTCCGTTGAAATTTTTTAAAATAACCTACTACAATGAGTGAAAGCAGTGTTTGAAATATTATAAAACATTTATTATTCAAGGAGAAATGAAGGATAAAGGATAAACGACGGCGTTACTCAACCCCTTCTGGGATGCGCCAACGCATTCTACTTCTACGGTATGTCGTGGAGGCGACATGAGTGCGTATTTGGCCATACAATGACTTGCGGTGGCCAGCCGATGAACTAGTCAGCGCTTTATCCTTCCCAGACAAGTCTGGTACCAATTCACCGACCCCGGAGGGATGGAAGGCTTGGTTGGCCTGGGCGGGAAATCCGAACCAGGAACCTGGTGTCAGGTGCACGCGACAGTCGCACCTCCTCCGACTGCGCTACACACGCCCTTTTGAGGAGAAAAAATGAATTAAAACTTGTTTTAAGAGAAGGAATCCAGAAATTACTTGGTGTATAAAAAGAAGAGATTATGCCATGCACTCGGCTAGATCGTCTAAACATTCGTTTGACTGATGATTATTAATTGCTTTCAAATGCTGCTTATTAAAAGCAGCGATGTGAGGATGTGCCAGTTTTTATAACGGTTCTTGTTGTGCCGTTTAAATATCATTGTCACTCTAGTCAAACAGAATATTGCTATCAATCAAATAAAAATCGCGACCAACCAGTCCAGTGCATGGCGTGACCTCTGCTTTTGATGCACCATATCACTGCCGTCTTTCTACGCCTTGAGAAAAATTGCATTTTCATTTTCTCTTGAAGGATAAAAATTAATAAAATTTTAGGCAATGCGCTCTCTTATTGGGCATGTGATTTAAAGATTTCAACGAATGTCATACTTATGGTTAATTTTTTAATCGAAAAATAGTTTTATCCGTCTTAGACAGTCTCTGTTTTAAGCAAAACCTTGTTTGGTTTGGATATGTTTTCCTTCGCTTCAAAAAGGTTAAGTTTGCTAAGAAGAGTGCCTAGTTTGGTTGAAAAGTATCCATTTTGATTCAAAGGTGTCCAATTTGATACTATTCCACTTGACCACACAACTGCATTTTTAGCGCGTAAATTCCTCCACCTCAATTGTTTAATCTCGACAGCCAATATTTATTTATTTACTTATTCATTTATTTGCATAAAAATGCTCAACATTATGCCCATTGCAAATTATCAAGTGTTTAGAAAACTATGGGTGCGTACTGCGGCGGTCGACCTCATTGAAACCGCTAACCAGAGTTATAAATTCAGTCCTACCTTGTCTATCACGCAACCACGACCGGTCGTTCAATAATAGATAAAGGACGGCGTTACTCAATCTCTTTTGGGATGCGCCACTCATTCTACTTCTACGGGATGTCGTGGAGGCGATTTGAATGCGTATTTGGCCATACAATGACTTACGGTGGCCAGCCGATGAACAAGTCAGCGCTTTATCCTTCCCAGACAAGTCTGGTACCAATTCACCGACCCCGGAGGGATGGAAGGCTTGGTTGGACTGGGCGGGAAATCCGAACCAGGAACCTGGTATCGGGAGCAAGCGACAGTCGGCGCCTCCTCCGGCTGCGCTACACGCGCCCGGTCGTTCAATAGTCACTAGTAAATGTGGGCTTTCAGCCAAAATTGTTGTAAAAAACTTATCTGTCTTGAAAAGCGCTAAGAAAATGACACCTGATAAATTGAGCGGGAATGTCTGAGGTGTAAGACTTCGTAAAACTGATGAGCCAGATTGCTATGGAAGCATTAGTCGGCTCACGCTTTCACGCAGCAGTGCAACATTCTACGAACAGGAATACTTTAACAATATGCTGGACGAGTATACGGCTTAATCTTAATGCTAACCCAGCTAAAGGTTCCGACTCCTTCTTCAGAAAATAAGCCGTAGGTGTTAGATGCAGCTGAAGCTGTTGAAATGTTGCATGTAATTTTTCAGAGCGTTAGAGTAGTCGGAGGAGGGGCAGGCTGTTGCGCGCATCCGACCCCAGGTCCTTGGCTCGGTTTTGCCGCTTGGGCCAACCAACCCTTTCAATGCGTAGGTAGGAAAACTCTCAAACTCTCACTCTCAAACACTGTCACAGTCTGAAGAAATTGCGTCCCATCTAGAGTAAACTGATATTGAACTTGGTCCCCATTTAAGCATCGCATTTTTATTGTTCTTTACGACTCTCTGCTTGTCCAATTCTTCAGTTTTCGCTTTATCCATCCAAATTCCGCATTGAGCATTCCATCTTTGGTCTTCCGGGAATGGAATCGGGTTCGCCGCCGCGTTTCCATCTGGTCTCAGGTCCATTGTCAATCTTGCACACTTTACGCAATAACCAGCGTCAGTCGGAAAACTGATTACTCTACTTTGAGCTTTCGTCTTGCAAATGTTGTATTGTCATTCTTCGTCTAATACGTGTGCCCTTACACAAAACTATGTATTACTTCCTAGCTTATTCGACGGTTTACTTCTTCAGTTAGGGTTCTGTGGTAGCAGCTTGAAAAGAATTGGAGTAAGATAAGAAATCAGGTCTTTTGAATTATCTTGTGCAGCTTTGTTTTAGACAGCCTTTCATGCAGAGCGATTTAGGCCTTTTCCTATTAAAATAAAGTGGAAAATGATGCTAAAAATAATTTCTCCTTTTCTTCAAAAATGGTTGTTTTCGTCAAGTTTAAGCCCTTAAGTTTCCGCTTTATTCAGCGTCAGTTCTTTGTTCTTCCTTTAGATCTAACAGTGTCCTTCATTTACGCCATGGAGGCACTCATTTTTAAACTGCATGGTAACATAGTCGGAAAAGGCGGCTGCTGTCGCGGATAGCCCATTCCGAGTTCCTGGTTCGAATTTCTCTCCAGGGCAACCAAGCCTTCAATCCTTCCCTGGTCGCTGAATTGTTGCCAAGATACGTATTCAGGTTGCTTCTACGACATCCCGTTGAAGTAGGATGCGTGGGGCGTCTCAAAAAGTGGACCGATTTACGCCATCCTTCACTGTTGTCCAATGAATAGTCCTCCTATTTTGACTTGAATTAGCTGCCTCTCTATGTAGTTTCTTCCTTTCCAGAAAAAAAGGAAGAACAAAGTTGGAGAGAAAAGTAAAAAAGTAAAAGAAAAAGCAGAAACATCTGTTGACACTTCATCTCTGACTAATCAATCATTCTTTGAAAATTTAGATTACTGTTTTTTTGCTTCTCTTAACTATCCGAGAATCTTTGCATGCTGGTTGTTGTGGTGTGTTACTACTGCGTTTGATCTCTTTCACGTCATTTTGTTAACGTAGAATAAACAAATGGATAAATAGATGTATAAAGAGGTGTATTAGGAGTACCTATGCTTATATGTTAACAGTTCAAAGTTATATGCTATATATTTTCTAGAAGAGAATTTTGTTAAAAAATTGGGCAAAGTCGTACCTAGAATTCTATATAATTCAAAAATGCAATCATACTATATAATAACACGCTAAGCGCTGAGTCATGCTATCGATCGGCGCCGCCGCAGAAATTAGCCATAAAATAGGGGGAAAATTGGGGGTGGGAGGGGGGAATGGGGGAAAATTACGGCACGAAAATAGCGGAAAATACCTAGACGTCTTCTACGTGCCTGGAAACTTCAGTCCTTGGGTAACCGCGGTCGCTGAACATGAATGTGAAGTTCCTTTTTTGAAGTATCGATCGCCATCAATCGATATTGATCAAATTACGAGTCGCGGAAATAGTGGAAAATATCCAGACGTCCTCTACGTGCTAGCAGATTCAGAAGACATGCCAAAGACGTCGCTCAACGTGTTTGGGGATTCAGGTAGACGTACCGAAGACGTCGTCCAAGGTGCGTAGAGTTTCAGAAGGTGTGCCGAAGACGTTGTCCGCTAAGACTGGATCATTGAGGGGGACCAGACCAGTAATGGGGGACCGTTTCACTAGAGGGGAACAGTAGCGAGGAACCAATAGATCGCCCTATTATACTATAGCTTTACAGTACCGTCCGCGTCGCGCGGTCAAAAAGACGGTTTGCGACGGAAAAATCCGTCGCAAACCGTCGCATGCTCATAACTCTTTTAATTTCAAGTTGTTTGAGAAAATGTTAGTGCGTTCGATTCGCCTCCTCGAGATCTACACAAACATATATAAAAATTTACAAGACCACCGCGTTTTCGCCGTGGTTGGCCTAAAAAATAACTGCAGCAGGCTTTTTCGATTGGAGCACCTTATTTTCCAGGACGTGCATGTGACGTGCAGTGTTTTCGGAGTATCTCAAGAATGTTGTAAGTTGTCAGTACTCTCTCATACATGCTCCGAGAGTGCGCCGCGCACAATGCACATAGGATCGAACCTATCAATCGAATGGGCGGAAGCATGTCTACTGATTTTCTATCTTCGTTTAATGGAAAATGTAAAACCTTCAAGACTATCCTACACCGTTTGGAGAATTTTATAAAAAATTTCCAGCCGTCCTGCTCAGGATTTTCTCCAGTCAGTCCGACGAGTCTTTGGAGTACGCCATACACAATGCATATAGGATTGAACCTATCAATCGAGTGAGCGGAAGCGGTTCAAATGTCGTGCTAAACAGCAAAGCTTACCCTCTTTAAGTGCTCTAGTGCACATACTGGCAGCAGCTTATACAAATGAAGAGGATTTATGAGGCGAGAAGGGGGAGTGCGTCGTGCACAGGGCATATATGTACGATAGAACCGTTTGAAATTAGATTCGATTAGAAATTTCCGCCCGCCTTTCTCAGTAATTGCTGTATTCTATTTCGGCGAGACTTCAGAACAATGCAGAACAATGCATACAGAATAGAAACTATCAGTCGAGTGGGGCGACTGCTCGCAAATGCACGTGCGGGCGTGTTCGGAGCGCAATAACTCTTTCAAGTTCAAATCGTTTCGGCTGCAACTCGTGGGTCTTGTAGGCAGTAAAACGATCTAGTAGTACACTAAAGTATAATGATGTAGGTTAGGAAGCGGTAATGTTAAAGAAGGGCGAAAATGCAGGTTAGCCTTGTGCGGCGCATTTTTTCCGATTTTGGGACCACTGCGGGAACATAGGGCCAACGGCCTTCAAATGCGTATGCGAACAGAGCGCTTAATGTGCTTTAAGACGATATGCTCGCAACTCCTCAGCTGCCTAAACTGCCTTAGTCTCAGCTGTCATTTTAGAGCGGCCGGAGCTATGTAGCGGTTAGAGTTTCTTGCGCTCGTACTCGCACAGACAGTTACAGACTTACAGTTTTGCCTACTTTCAATAACATCGTTCAATTCAGCATGAAAAGCTCTATCGAATGGTGCCATGCACGGCGCAATTCGAAGACAACGGTTTTCGATGACGTCATCGTCCGTCTGCCGCCGCCTCGAGCGACCTCGTCCACGATGCGAATCTGTCAAAGAACCGATATCTCCAATATCGGTCGAAATTAATACCGTTCGATAGCGCTTTTCATGCTGAACGGAATGGTACCATTGCGGTTGTCAATAACTCAAATCTGGGCGAGTAAGAGCGCAAGGAACTCTAACCGCTAGTTTCCGCCGCTCTAAAATGGCAGCTGAGGAGTTTTGAGCACATCATCGTAAAGCACATTATGCGCTCTGTTCGCATACGCATCTGAAGGCCGTTGGCCCTATGTTCCCGCAGTGGTCCCAAAATCGGAAAAAAATGCGTCACACAAGCCTCACCTGCATTTTCGCACCCCTGTAGTATTGCCTCTTCCTAAGCTGCACCGTTCTACTTTAGTGTGCTACTAGATCGTTTCACTGCTTAGCACATGAAATTTGCAAATGGTCGCCCCCTCGATCGAAAGGTTCGACTCTATATGCATTGTTCAGGCCCACTATAAAAGCTAGCTGGACAGCCTTAGAGCAATTCTTCAGTAGGGCGGCTGGAAATTTATGACAGAACTCCTTAAACGCTCACTCTACCAGTTGTAGTACCCACTCGATTGATAGGTCCATCTCTATACGCACTGCACACGCCGCACACATTAGCCTCGCCGGGACAGAGTAGAGCAATTCCCAGTAGGGCGGCTGGAAATGTTTGATAAAATTCTCCAAACGGTTCGAAATAGTCTTGAAGGCTTTTCCAGTAAGGGAAGATAGAGGCGGAGTGAACATGCTTCCCCCATTCGATTGATAGGTTCAATCCTATATGCATTGTGCTCGGCGCACTCTCGGAGCATTTCAGGTATGACAGAGCACGGACAACGTACACCGTGCTTGAGATACTTCGAAAACACTGCTCGTCGCATGCACATCCTGGAAAATAAGGTGCTCCAATCGAAAAAGCCTGCTGCAGTTATTTTTTAGGCCAACCACGGCGAAAACGCGGTGGTCTGTAAAGTTTTATATATATTTGTGTAGATCTTGAGGAGACGAATCGAACATACTAACAGTTTCTTAAACAACTCAAAATTAAAGGAGTTATGAGCATGCGACCGTTTGCGACGGATTTTTCCGTTTCAAACCGTCTTTTTGACCGCGCGACGCGGACGGTATTGTACGTACTGCAAATCTTTTGTACTTCCTGGTAGGGAAGAAAGCTGTTCCAGTAGAGCAGGTGGCTTGATGCGATTGTCCATGGCTTAGTGATACTGTAACATCGCGCGAGCGGGCAAGTGCGAGGCACGCCGACTGACGTGGCGAAGCACTTGTTAAATAATAATAAAATAAATGAACAATAAATATTATATAAATTTTATTCATTTATTTCTGTACTGCAGAGAAAGTTGACAATTTAACACCTGACAGGGATATGATGGAAGAAGAGTAGAAAAAAACAGAAGTAGGTAAACAACATATTGGGAGCTGATTCACCGGAAAGAAGAAAAGGTGGATTGAAGAGCAGGAAGCACATAGTTATTTTAAAGATGATTTTGTTTTATGTAAATTTTGTGACCTACCGTGCATCTATTTTTATCATCCTTGCGTATTAAGTTAATCTTTCCGTTTCCTTCACTTCTTCGCATTCTTCTCGTTGCGATTCCATGCAGCTTTTTCTGGCGCTCGTTGGCAGCTTGGTCTAATCGTTGCTTGTTTCAGTATGGGAGTATGTGGGGCCTGGTACTTGTCGGAGTGTACCGAAATCACATGCTGTGAGTCGTATCGATTTCGGCTGTACATTTTACTATTTAGGTAAGTGATATAAGAGCATTATTTTAATTTTTTTATTTTTGTTGCGGCATTCGAGCATACACCTCCATTTTCTTTTCCCTTTTCTTTCACGATTGGACTTCTCGTTTAATATTGCCCTGAGAGTCGCGTGGCGCAGGAAGCTAGGTGGTATGCGAGAAATGTTTCTGGTTTATTGCGATGATTAAGGGTAAGGCTACATTTTAAAAGGAAATTCTTACCATTTTCAGAACTAGAGATGGGAACTCTCTCTGGTGGATTGTTTCTTTTTCTGACTGGAAACGATTCAGGCTATAATTTTTCAGTATAGCTAAGGCCTAGAAAAATTAACCCGGCTGGAGTCTAGACATTGAATCCGACACTGATTCTGACAATTCGAAATTTATCATTTTTTCAAATCCGGTCAAAAAAGTATGCGAATAATAACATTTTTGAGAAGCTCCGCATCTTGGAGCGATTCAGGTAAGATATCCTTAACATGAAAGATTTTCAAATGATTCAAGTAACTGTTTTGTCTTCGGATTTCACATTGGACATCCGAATCGGAAAGGATATCAGTTTTCCTATCAGAAATCAGTTATCTGAATTTTCTGAAAATTCACCTGTATCACCTGTATCACCTGTCGTCCCGTTGATCATCGACTTGCTCGAGCGGGCGCCAGCAGCGTCTCCATTCGTCCCTGTCGCGTGCCAGGGTGGTCCAATGGATCCTCCTCGCTCGAGGGACACGAAGAGCGTCATATCGGTCGTTCAGGGCTTTCACGAAGAAGTCCGACCAACGCGTTGGTGGGCGTCCCGGTGTTCTCTTGACATCCCGCGGAATCCAGTAGGTAACGGCTCTCGTCCAGCGGGTGTCTGCGAAGCGCATTACGTGGCCGGCCCACCTAATTTTCGACAACTTGGCCCAAGCGACAGCGTCTCTGATCTTCGAACGTCGGCGAAGCTCGGAACTCCGGAGGCCTTCTCTCACTTGCGTGAGTCGTGTCACTCCGAGCATCGTCCTCTCGATTCCACGCTGAAAATTCATCTGCTGAAAATGGCTCCTATCCGAATCGCCCTAGGATCCAAGTTTTTCAAAGACGCCATTATTCGCACAATCCTTTTAACCAGGGTTTGGAAAAAGTGACGAGTCCGAATTATCAGAATCGGCGTTGGATCCAATGTCTACATATTCCAGTGGAGTCCTTTGAAGATGTACTGTTATAGAAGATGAAGGCGGTGTTAATCTGCTCTATGTTTAAACTGCACGACGTATTCTAATTTTGAGGATTATACGCGTAACAGTGCATTTGCTCACATGCAGTGTATTTTTCTACATAACCCTCTATCAAGAGAAGATATTTTTCAAAGTTTGACATCCAACGTCCAAGTTTGACTTTCATCACCGTGTAGGGATGGAAGGCCCAGTTTTCAGTGGTGAGAACTGATTCGGGTGCGCGCGAGGGTCAGCGTTCCCTGCCAACTACGCCTCACATTTTCCTGGTGCATTACGCCGTAAATCAAGGGTCGATGCCTTACGGAAGAATATGTAACGGTGCATACGGGAGGCTTATCATAGGAGGTAGGGTTGAATCTATCAATGAATACGCTCATCTCTCTCATCTGTTGGTCTGGAAAGCCCTTTCTACAGCACTGAAGTTAGACCTAGTTATGACCACCGTCTTCAGAATAAATGAGAAAGTATAAAAGCGTTACTCAATCTCTTTTGGAACGCTACGCATTCTATGTCGTGGAGGCGATCTGAATGCGTCTTTGGCCTATTCAATCACTTGTGAAGGTATAGCCTATGAATAAGTCAGTGTTTTATCCTTCCCGGACAATTCTGGTACCGATTCGCCGACCCCAGAGGGGTGGAAGGAAAGCTTGGTTGGCAGGGCGGGAAATCCGAACCAAGAACCTGGTATCGGGTGCAGGCGACAGCAGGCGCCTCCTCCGACTGCGCTCTACGCACCCATCTTCACCATCCTTATAGCACGACAGGGCTAGTGACAGTGTCAACTGGAAGGCTACACTGTAACGGTGAAGCGCATATCTAAAGTCCAAAAGACGAGGAATAAAATAAGGAAAAAGTGAAAGGTTTCCGTTAGTCAATTTCTATCTGGGATTCGCATAGCGTTCTACTTCTATCGAATACTATGGAAACGGTTTGGATGCATACTTAACCTATAACGGGCAATGTAGCGCAGTCAGAGGAGGTCCTGCCCTGTTTTACGATTTCTGTTTTCTGACAAAAACGATTTTCTGTTTTCTAGTAAAATTTTCAAAATTTCCGCCCATCCTGTTCCGAAGCGACTGAGTGGTTCAGTTCCAAGGGCAAAAAGTGCAGTAACAGTTCAGCTCTTCTTTTTCTTTCCGTTACTCAATGGGCATACATGTACAGCATGCCGACTGCCTCATCATTACCATGTTCTTGGTTTGGATTTCCCCGCCCAGGCCAACCAACCTTCCATCCCTCTGGGGACACTTGCCTCGGAAAGATAAAGCACTGAATTGCTCATCGGCTGACCACAAGAAGTCATAGTATAGTCAAATACGCATTCAAATCGCCTTTTCTATTTCCCGTAGAAGTAGAATGCATGGCGCATCCCAAGAAGGATTGAGCAACGCCGTTCTTTGACCTTTCCTTTATTCAAGAGCTCTATCATGTACGCGGTCTTAATCCGTCCACTGCTGACAAAGCGTCACCGGGTGAGTCAAAAGCCCGGCTACCTGGCTTTCGTAAACCGGGGGATAGTGTGCTTGGTGGGCCAGTGCAAAACACGGATCAGGAACTTCAACTAGGGGCCCATGCGCTGTCAAGCGCTGTTATTGAGAGGTGTAGGATGGAGAATCCAAAAGAACCAAACTCCGTGTCTCCAAGACCGGTTCGGCATCTCAACTACTTCTTCTCATACTAGCATGCTGCGTGATTAGCAGGCTGCGTGGAACCATTCTCAAACTGAGCATTACTACTTGGGTGTATGTAGCATACAGCTCCTGAACTCGGACAGTAGCCAGTTTTTTTTTCAGCGTTCTTTGTGTCTTAGCCGCATTGCTGGTCGGCGCCACGTGGCTGTTATTGGAATTCCGTCCTTCTTACAGGTACGTCTCTAAGCCATTACAAGTGTTTCTTACCGCAGTTCTCTCGTTTTCGTTAAAATTTTTATTCAAAGTGTTTTATTTTTATTTTTTTATATTTTTGTTTTATTTTTTAGTCAGATTCTAAGCGCTTGAGTAAATGTACCTCTCAATTCTTCTAATACACGAAGGTGGTTTAACAGTTTTTCTGGCACCACAAGCGAGGATATCCACTCGAGCAGGTGTGATAAGCCCAGAGGTGACGTAGGCTACAACTTACGAGCCAAACTCCATAATGTTTAGCTCCACTGTTGCAATTGTTTCAAGAGGTCAAGTCATAAATCAAGAGAAAGGGTTAGAAGTTACCGCGTATTGCACCACTACTGACATGTCCTCCGGCACTCGCTGAAGCACAGGCCGAACAACCACTTGCTATTGGGATGAAAAGCGGTTGCAGTGGGTGTGGCGGGCTGCGCCGATTGGCCAGGTGAGGGGCCTCGGTGCGATTACCTGCACTCCGTTGACACTGCTGTTGGTGTACATCATTGGGTTTAAGGGTCGGCTGCTACATACATAGACACAGGTTTTCACCACAATAACAGGTGGTTGTGCGGCTCCTCGAGATGAAATATCCGAGTCGCTCAGTTTTGCCGAAGTACTATCCCCTTGGAAGGCTTAATGGTGTCGAACAGGCTAGGCGGTTTCTAGAAGTGTTGGTGGAAAAGTCAATCTTTTTCGTATTCAGACGTGACTATTAAGGAATTCGTGTGTCTTCTGAAAAAGCTACGAGCCAAACTCCATTAAGTGCTGAGTGCGGGATGTTTTGATGGCGATTTGAATGCGTAGTTGGTCATGTAATGACTTGCGATGGCCACTCGATGAATAAGCCAATGCTTTATCCTTCCCAGACAATTCTAGTGCCAATTCAGCTTCCTCGGAGGAATGGAAGACTTGGTTAGATTGGGCTGGAAATCCTTACCAGGAAGCTGGCATCGATCGGACGCGACAGCCGGCACCTCCTCTTGCTGCGCTACACGTTCCCCTTTCAGATTATTATAGTTACATAAACAACACGTGATAAATAATAATCCAAAAAAAAGATAATAATATCGACAACAACGAGAGCAAACAGTAATCGTGAACATGTCCTGTTTCGCCTTTATCTCATAAAAAAAACATGTTTAGAATTATTAGGTTGGCAACTAAATTCGTGGACTCTCAACACCTTCAAGAATAGTGGTTATTAAGAAATATCAAATAACAATTCTTAATTAAAGTAGGGTCCCTTGGAATGCGGGGCGGCTTCCCATTCATCAGCTAGCTGGTTCATTCTACAGCTGTAGAATTCTTGTGCTTTTGAGGCCAAGAATCCTTGGAAGTGAATTTTGACGTGGTCCACATTAATAAGTTGTCCTCCAACCAAGAAGTGCTGCAGCGAGCAAAAAAGGTGGCAGTCGCTCGTCACACAGCCTGAGCTGAAAGGTGGTGAGTTAGACGCTCCCAGTCAAGGTTTCCGGTTTTTTGAAGCGTCCTACTCGCGACGTCTGACACGGCCTCATCTTGCCGAAAGGTAATTCCCCTTCTGAAAAAATCTGTGTGATCCGATTCTAGCGAAGTACAGCCTACGCGGCCATGTTGAGAAGAGTAGATTTCAGTATCAATGCTGGAACCGCTCTTGGTGATCTTCCAGATGTGAACACCGTCTTGACTCCACGAAACGGAGAGCGCTTCGCGAATGGGACACTTCAAAAAATTGACGACCTTGGCTGGGAGCGTCTTGCTCGTCCACCTTACAATACAGACTGTGCTCGGAGTGACTACTACCTTTTTGGTTGGGTGCAGCTCTTCTTGGTTGAAAGGTGATTTATTAATATGGACCAGGTCTATGGATTCTTGGTCTTAAAAACAGAAGAATCCTACAGCCATGGAATAGGCCAGTTATCTGATAAACGTGAGGAACTTGTATGTTTCAAGGAATCCCATTTTGGTTAAGCATTGCCTTTGTTATTGGTTAATATATACTTTTGTTGAAAATTCCTGAGAGTCCATGAACTTAGTTGCCAACCTTATAGCTAGCCCGATGCTCATCAGCGAACAAGGTAACTAATTAACTTAATTGTTAATGCAGTATAGGACAATGTATTATCTTACTCAATCTATGTACTAACAAATAACAACTAAACAAATAACTGATAAAGTAAAATGAGAAGTAAAAAGGACCAAGAAAAGGAAGCATTTTAAAGACTCTACCCAGAAGGAGGTGAAATCACTCTAGTCGCCTTTTTTAAAACACATCATAAGAACATTATGGGTTCAAGTGACTACATTCAGAGTGACTGAGTGAGTGACATTTCAAGTGAGTTTAAATCTATGCAGTTTACAATTCATATTACCACTCTGTTCGGAGTACTGAAAACATTAGCCGTTCTTTTATCTATTTGTTACAGTGCTTCCATGGCTTTCGTCCACATTATTTCAAACGGTTTTCACCAGCTCAAATTCGCGCATGTGGTGATTACACTAAAGCACCAGTTCTTCGTAGACTAAATTGTTTTCGAGACATGTGTCCAACTATTTTATGGAGCATTAGGAGCCATCCCTCTACTGAAGGTTGAGTTCTTGACCAGGACTGGGAAGTCGCTTAGTAAAGGGTAATGTTCTATGGAAAAACGCAAATGAGATTAGTTGAAACAATGTTTGGAAGCTGATTGACGACCTAGTATGCATTGATATATTGTATTAATATATTTGCCGCGCGCTATCTAATGCTCACTCCATTCTAAGTTAGTAGGTATTCACAAGGGTTTTCATCCTGTTTCACTTTTGACAGATATTTACTTAATTAATTATTTATTATTTGCACAATATTGTGTGCACAAAAATATTACATTAACAAGGACACAGCACATTAGAAGACACGTAGTGAAGAAAATTAACAAATCGAAAGCTAGCCATCATTGTTACTTTTCATGTGAGCGTAACTCTTAAACGAACAGTAGAATTAACATGGAAGATAAAAGTGGTGAAAAATAGCGTTAAGGGGACGGGATAAGGATGATGGGTAACTGATTAAGAAGAGCAATGGCCCGCCAACACTGCAAGTCGTTAGAGATATCGGCCCCGTATACCAACTTAGTAGGTCCGTCAACTCCATCAGAACCCATCGAAGACGACTGCATGGGAAAACGTACGACGGTAGCACAGACCAATCAGAAACAAAGTAGAGAAGTTCTAAACATCAACGAAAATCAGGAACACTAGGAACGAAGGAGTACAATACGGAAAAGACCAGGAGAAAAATGAAAACAAAAAAAGCTCAAGAGAAAAGTTCTTCTAAAACAAAGGATATCCTAGTTTTTGAAAAAGGAAAAGAAAAAATAGCAGAATCTTTTGCTTAGACGATATGTGATAGATGCAGTGCTGAAAGCAAATCCATTCTCTTCAACCTTTTACTGAAAACACTCAATTTTGTGCTTCTAATAGGCTAGGTGGTAACACTTATAACCAACGAGCTCCTCGAAAGAACAGACAATTGAAAACCTTTTCTCGGTATTTCTTTTTTTTTTACCTTGGAATAGCGAATACAGTACCTATTACGCCGACCTTGTGTTGACAAGGTCTAATGCCTACTAGCTTTAAGTCTAGCTTCACCAGTAACAATGTTCTAACACATTTGCTTAAGCCTGGAGCGGCTGGTAGAGAGGCTATATGCTGTTACAGGATGTTTTGTTACGATCAAAACTCTTGCGCCAGGCGGGACTCGAACCCGCATCTTCTGCTTCCCGGGCAGCGATGTTCGCCTTACACCACCGGCGCTGTTTGACCGCACGTAACATCCGCGATATCCTCGAGGAGAATTTTGATCGTAACAAAACATCCTGTAACAGCATATAGCCTCTCTACCAGCCGCTCCAGGCTTAAGCAAATGTGTTAGAACATTGTTACTAGTAAGGTCTTCAGCTTAACCGGCTCCATGCTGATATCAGCGACCGGCCCATCCCGTATAACGGGTGGGTGCTGACAGGCCTCGAGGATATCGCGGATGTTACGTGCGGTCAAACAGCGCCGGTGGTGTAAGGCGAACATCGCTGCCCGGAAAGCAGAAGATGCGGGTTCGAGTCCCGCCTGGCGCAAGAGTTTTGATCGTAACAAAACATCCTGTAACAGCATCTAGCTTCACCTTTTAGAATTTTGAAGCAAAACACTAGATCATTTACAACGCGCCTGCACAGTAGACTATTCATGCCGGATAATTTTAGTCGTTCTTCATACCAAGGACACGTCGTGATGGGATTGGTACAGTTTACAAACGATTAAACACGTTCTTTGTAAAGGTTTTCTGAACCTTTTCAAAGGTCTTGTTCGATATGTCCACTGAACGATTTCCATCACTTTCATATGCTTTAGCTCCCTTTCAAAGCCTATTCTGACAGTCTATACCTCCAATACTGTCAACGTCAGGAACGATGCTGTCTTAATTCATCTGTCAAATTTCAACTAAATTCTAACATTTTGTCATGACCCCCACAAACACAAAACCGGGGAAATTTTTGGCAGAATAGTTTCAATTCTTCTGTGCCACGCATGTTTGTTAAAGGTTAAATTCTAAGAAGCTGCGTGGCACAGAAGAATTGAAACTATTTTGGCATTTCTTTTTCAACATTAAGGCTACATATAAGGCGAGACGAAAATCGGACTTTTGCGGAGAGGAGCGGTTCTTCTGGTTTTTAGAAGGTACCCAACACCTTTTATAACCTCTTGAGATGCCTAGTCATCTACCTAGTTGCTATGGTATTTCAGTCGCGGATCCAGACTCCAGTTATGAAAAAGCGGTTTCGGAGGGCATTTGAAGGATTGGTTAAACACTCCTACTCCTTCAAAGCTTGCGATATAGGATTTACCAGACCAAGATGTTTAGTGAACACATAAGGACTGTTGCTGCTAAGCTACATGGAGAAATAGAATGCTCTCTAAAAAGTGCTACATATTAAAAGCCGAACAGCCTAATTGAGTGGCACTTTTGCAACATGATCCTTCCGTTTATCCATATTTGCCCTTTTATATTTTCGCAACCCTCTTGCCAATTATGGCTACGTCGCTGCTAAGTAGCGTCGAACGACTCGCTTTTCTTTAATACGTTGGCGTAAGGGGCTTTGAAATCGTCCACGTTCACTACAAGGGACTGAATCCTCTCAGATTCTAATAACTGTAAAGGAAGCCGTACCCAATTCACCTGCACCATAGGCTGGGGCCGTGTGTGAGAACGCGTAGAAGCTGAATCGTCGAAACAGGTTGGCCATGGTGACTTCCTCGAAGAACAGAGAAGTGAGGATGGGCGATGCAGCCCGAAATTTCTCTCATCGAAAGGGCCAGAAACTGAAGAAATACTGTTGTAGCAGTCCTTGATAAATCTCCTTTCAGGAATCGTATGCGCCGCACGGATTCCGAGCAGGCGCGTATTGAAATGAAGTCTTTCGAGGAGACAAAGTATCTACGGCGGTATTCCGAACTCAAGTAAGTGTCGATGGAGTGATGTCGCTTTTGCACTTACGTTGCACACACCTGTGAGCACCTAGAGCTCACAGTTACGGTCATGAGGTAAAGCTCTTATCTCCTTTTCTCTAGTACTGTATTCTTCACCATTAGAACTACTGCTTTAGTGTTTAGCGTTTGCTGTGGCTAGTATATTTTGTTGAAGATCATCAAGAACTAGGATGGTAGGTTAAATGAAGAGCTGACAGGCTAGGATTGTTATCAAAGCACTGCTGCTGGCGGGACTCGAACATATGTCGGGAAGGAGTATTCCTCATAACGTCTTTAAAAGTGGTTGCTCCATCATTTCAAGCGAACCTACCCTGGAAACTGTGAGTCCGTCTTTCCGTCATAATCATCTTGGCACTTAGACTAGCGACCCTTCTTGGTATTTCTTATGCCTAATCACGAGCCCGGCATCCTTCAGCAGCTGCACCTTCTTCTCCGGCCCTCTGGCTATCCACCATATATTGGATCCGAATAAATCCTTTTCCGGCATCCGATTCGGATATCAGGATCCGAATCACTCAAAAATCCGGGGTCCACGCAATTGCCGTTACCCGAATCATCCAAAACTCCGAGATCCTGAAATTAGGGTTATTCGAATGATCCAATTATCCGAAGTTTTTCGTCGAATCGTCCAAAAATCCGTTGTCCACGAATCTAACATTATCCGAGTCATCCAATTTCCGAAGATCTTCGATCGGATCCAATGTATAAGCCCCTACCAGAGCAATATCGTTCACGTAGAGATTCACTCTGAGCTGGCATTCTTCTAGATGCTTCAGTACCCAGTCGACCAGGAGGGGAATCAAGCTCAAAGCCGTCCCTGGATGAAGCGGTGAACTCCAACTTCTGTGTCCACCGTCTGCGCTTGATTCACGTCGCTGCTTTGATAGTCTCGTTTTCCTGATTAGGTGTTACGAGGTTAGGTGTTATTTCTCGGGAAGCTCTGCAGTGAAAAAGCGCGGGACGGTCTATCGTAGGCCTTATCTCCCGTTCAGGAATGCCAGGTAGCACAGCTTTGCTTCTCCGGGTGTTGCTCCATCAGTGTCGAGAGATGAAGATCGATCGTCCTAGATGGAAATTTTGAGTAAAGGGTAAATGAGAAAGGACGGCGTTATTCAATCGTTTTTGGGAAGCACCACGCATTCTACTTCCATGGGATGTTGTTAGAGCAATTTGGATGCGTACTTGGCCTATTCAATGACTTGCGGTGTCCGGCTTAACAAGTCAATGTTTTATCCGTCCCTGACAAATCCGGCACAAAGTCACCGACACCGAAGAAATAGAAAGTTTAGTAGAACTGGGCAGGAAATCTAAAGCAAGACCCTGGAATCAGGTGCAGGCGACAGCCACCACCTCCTCCGACTGCGGTACACGCGCCCTTGGGAGCTCCTGAATATATGGCCAAACTCTATTCGTAGATAGAAACGACCTCCTTGATCATCCTCGTTTGCGAAGGGACGTGGAACCCTCAAAGGATGGGAACGTGAGGTTTTGAGTCAAATAGAACTGGTTTTACATTGGTGATTAGGTGCACATCTAGAAGGAGGTGGTGTGTACCGCTTCCAGATCTGGTAGCTTTACCCTAGCTAAATCAGACTTACGAGGGAAGCCCATGAACTTCTCCCAAAGATATTAAACAAAAACCACTTCTGCGCTCCTCGTCGCATGCTTTACAATATCATATAGGTCTCATTGAGAATTTTTGGGAGAGGTTCGTGGGCTTCCCTTGTTAGATCTCCAATATGGAACCTAACCGTAATTTAGGTTTTTATTTTAATATTTTTGGAGAAATCGCCAGGATGTTGTGGAGGAAAACGAGGATGGACCCCCTTGCTAGACTTGCATCGGTGAATCTTCTTTCCGCGAAGCAAAATGTGAGAGTTCAAGTCTTGCCTCCATCAGCAGCTCTGATAACAATCAGAAGTTCTTATTCTAGCAATAGTGCAGACTAATTAGAAGGTAACAACATTAGTGCCTTTTGTAACTACTAGGAAGTAGTCCTTAACAAGTTACTCTAACACATACTAATACTCAATTAACAGTACTTCTTATCGACTCTAACAATTTAGTGCGAAAGAACTGGATGGCATCTGACGTGCATGTGTCTCTTACGTGGGTTATCGCTTGGCGTGCTTGTGCTAAAACGCTAGTGAGTAGTGGTCGGATTCTCATCGATGCATTCTTACAATTCAGAGCCTTTTCCTTGGTGAGGTCAGTCAGTCTTCGTGCTGGGAGATGCTCTCGTAGTCATTCTTGAGTGTTGGCTGTCACAAGGTGCTGCTGTGTTGCTGTGTTTGACTGGAATACAACACGGGTAGCTAGTCAGGCTCTGTCGTGCGGGCGGGGTACTCCGCACGACAGAGCCTGACACAAGGTGGTGGTTGATAAGAAGACCTGGGACCAGATTCATCAACCGCTAACCGCCCTCTAACGGTGATAAGACCGCCAAACATGATGCTGATGAATGTCGTATCATCGGCATCATGTTTGGCGGTAAGTGGTTGATGAATCTCGCCCCTGCTGTTACACTAAACGATGAGGTAACTGAAGGCACTGTAGGCATGCATGATTGTGTTGTTTGAAATGAAGTAGTGTAGTTAAGAGGTTCTCTTCGCTAGGTTGCACTTCATGTACAGCACTTCCCTGGAAACTTCATGGATGGCACTACATTCTTATCTTGCACTCTTTCTTCCTTTATTTTCTGTAGAAAACATTAACAAATAAGGTGAGGGATCGTGTTGGCATGAGTTCACAACATCTTATCCGCGCTGCACGATACGTTGATGCCACTGCTGTTATCAATCGCCGCATTGGTTCTGTGAGACAGTGCCCAGTTGGCAGTCCTGAAGAAGAGCTACTCGCGGGTTTCGTATTCTTGGACCCACATAAAATGAGGTTTAGTGAAAGGTGTAGGCGACTATGAACCCCTTCTGTTTTAGTAAGTTGTTTTAGAGGGGTGGTAGGGCAGTCGGAGGAGGCGCTGGTTGCTGCGTGCACCCATTTCCAGGTTCCTAGTTTGGATTTCCAGCGCTGACCAACCAAGCCTTTCATCCCTTCGAGCTCGTGGATTTGGTGAAAACTGCCTAAAAATGATAAAACACTGACTTGTCCATCAGCTGGCCATCATCTTCTTTGAACCAAATACGCATTCAAATCGCCTCCCCGACATCCCATGGAACTAGAGTGCGTAACGCATTCTAAAAGAGATTGAGAGTTGGAAGGGTTTGGAAGAAGCTGCTGCTCTCACATTCACTCCAAATCCATTGATTGCTCGGTAGTTTCCGATCCTCAAACAACCAATGCTTCCCTTCCTACAGTGTGAATTGACCTGTCTGCACAACGTAGTGACTTGTTCATCTACTAACCACCGCATGTATAAGCTGAATACACATTCAAATTGCCTCCATTGCCTCCCGTTGAAGCAGAATGCGTGGCGCATCCCAAAAAGGGACTGAATAACGCCGTCATTTGCTATTTTATATTTCAGGCTATTTTAAAAGTAATTTTTGCTGCATTTTCACTGTGGTTGACATTGGCGGTTCGAAACTCTAGACGTGTAAATTGGATGGAAGATTGGATATTCATGTGTACAAGCTAAAACACTGCCTAATTCATCGCACCATCTCCACGTTCCATCCTATGGTGCATTATCTATTCCCTTACTTCACATTTCCAAGCATTCGGCGCCGTCTTATCAGCGATGCTTGGGAGTTTCGAAAAACAGGCAGGTGGACAGTTATATGCCTCTTTGAGCAGAGAAACATAGAATTCTCCTTCTATAGTAAAGAGGAAATACGGAGGATGAAATGAACCAAACTCTCTGGAGATGCGCCACGCATTTCAATTTTACAGGATGTCGCGAAAGCGATTTGAATGCGCATTTTGTCTGGACAGGGCGCGTATAGCGCAGTCGGAGGAGGCGCAGGCTGTCGCGTGCACTCGATACCAGGTTCCTGGTTCGGATTTTCCGCTCAGGCCAATCAAGCCTTCCATCCCTCCGGGGTTGGTGAATTGGTACCAGACTTGTCTGGGAAGGATAGAGCGCTGACTTGATCATCGGCTGGCCACCGCAAGTCATTGTATGGCCAAATACGCATTCGAATAGTCTCCACGACATCCCGTAAAAGTAGAATGCGTGGCGCATCCCAAAAGCAATTGAGTAACACCGTTCTTTATCCTTTTTATTTATCCTTTTGTCTGGACAAGTCAGTGTTTTGTCGTCCCCAGACGTATTAGTTCACCGATCCCGGAGGGATTGAAGGTTCGGTTGGCCTGGTTTGTAAATCCGGTCGAGCAACACAACAACCTCTTCCAACGATGCTTGGCTTTACTACTTCCGATGACCTGCATATGGCGTGGGTGTGAGCCAGTGTAAAGGTCGGTACTGATCAATCTATCATTGGAAAGCGCCACGCATTCCACTTCTACGGTATACCATGGGAGCAATTTGAATGCTTTTTGCCCTGTACAAACCCGATGTACAAGATGTTTTAACCATCCCAGGCAATTCTGTCACCTATTATTCACTTAGTGATTGAAGGTGTGGCTGGCAACCCCCGAATTTTGAGCCTGGATTCGAGTGCACACAACAACCAGCGCCACTGGGGCCGCTTCCACGCGCTGAAGCGAATGTTACGACACCTGGGATCTCCAAACCATCCTTAACTTTCCAGATCAAGTGGCTTGATTTCAACGTGGCTGTAAGTTAATATAATGAGTAAAGGAACCCGTTTATTATTCCCTCTTCGGGATGCGCCACGCATTCCACTTCTACCTGATATCGTGGAGGCAACTGAATGCGCACTTGGCCTGCACAATGACCAGCGGCGATCATTCGATTTATAGGTCAGTGCTTTATGTTTTCCAGACAGGTGGTCCAATAAAAATTTAGAATTCACCGACCCCGGAGGAACGGAAGCAACGGAAAGACAAGAAACCGGCAAGCCACTGACTGATTTAGCGTGATGCGAGAGCTGGCGCCTCCCCCGTCTGCGCTAGATGCATCCAAAATGTGATGACTCGTGTAGTCGGCACACAAGTGTTCCTGGTCTCGAAGTACTGATCCTAGAATATAGGCTAGCCATCTGCACTTTATTTTTTCACTCCATGTGTATCCAGGCGAAAACTACCCCAGCACGGAAAGCCTTCCTTTAGATTTTGACCTCTACATATAGTTAATCAAGGTCCCCCTTCTTCCACAACAAAGATTCTTTTTTTTGACTGCGCATGCGTCAACTGCACAGAGTATTGGAGTCCTCCTCACCAAGTTATGCGGATCTGTTCTCACATTCTGTACTGCTGAAAAGTGACAGTTGAAGTGCGTGTTACTGCACAGACATGATGCAGCTGGTGTCGTTGATTTGGTAGCCTATCCATTCTCATTCAGAATAGGACGTCAAGTGTGTCAGTCAGCTCCTCAGCTCCAGCTCGCATAATCGCCACACACTTTCAGCCCTCTTCAAGCTCGACGGCACTCCATCGATAACTGATTACTGCTAGCAGATGACGCCAGCATATGTTCACAATATGACGACGTCGACTTCCTCGTTGGCGACTCATCGCCGAACACGCTCACATTTTGAGTTTCACGCTTCGTTCAGCGTTTCTCCTCTCCACTTGTTCGCCTCATTGAGCACTCACTACGTGCATACCGTCTGATTCTGAAACGTTCGTCTCCTTCCTTTCCTGACACTGGCTCGGTGTTTCAGTTGATATGACGATTGTAATGTTTCCTTCGCACTAATTTCCTGATCATCTACACTCACTATCAGACGTGTCCATATGCACGTCATTCGCATCCCTAACACCTGTTGTATATACATACCATTTATATGCCACTTATATACATACCGATGAGGTTTCTTCTTCTTATTTACTAGCCATTGTCTCTACGCGTATTGTTCTCAATAGGGTTAGGACGACGATGCTTGTACAGTCAATAAATTTTTGTAGCGTGCCATCTTACTGCACTACTTGTGAATCTGAACTATCTACAGAAGTCTGCCCTTGATCAATTTTTGTGATCGATCTTGTGATTTTGACTAGAAGAGTCGCATCTAACTTTTAACAGCAAAATGGATATAGACCGTCAGCATATCAGTCCATGCTTATGATCAGCGGTCGCTGCTGAATCGAAACGTAGAACGAAGACTGACGAACTGAAACACTGCTCTACAGAGGATAAGCCGATCCTTGCGTGTTCGAGTTGAGGACGTCTTACACTTCACTTTACCTGCTATGTATTTACACACATAAATCTATTAAGTTGTAAAGAAATTTCTGTCAGTTGCTGCAGGAAACATTTAGGAGTCCAAGGCTTCTGGCAGGAGCGATGACTGGACAATGCACGAGTTGACGTCAAAAAAAAACTTAATAGGGCTTTGTATCGGTAAAACGTTTACCTGGAAAGGAAGCTGATGAAGTACAAAGACGCGACAGCACTACAGGGTGCGGAAAAATTATCTGTGCACTAAAAATTCAATGGCATTTTGAAATCAAACTTCGAGGATCAATTCTAACTATAAAAATTATCTACTACAGAAATGACAATTCAAAGCAGGCTAACAGTTTTCGAAATGATCGTCTTCAGCCTCCACACAGTCCTTCAGACATTCGACAAACGCTTCGCATGTGGCACGCAGGTACGGTTCATCAATTTCGTTCCAGGATTTCAAAAGCGCTTCTTTAAGAGAAGAGAGTCCAAATTTGGGGTCTGGTAGAGCAAGCTTTTTTCTCTAAGACGGCCCACACAGAGTAATCCATTGGGTTAAGGTACGGAGAACTGAAGGGCCATTTATCGTATGAGATGAAGTCAGGCAGCTGCTCGGCGCAGCAGTCCTGGACCACCTTCGCTTTGTGTGCTGGAGCAGAATCTTCATAAAGGCACCAGTAGGCTTCTTCAAAGTTGTAATCGGCCCACGGCTTGAAAACTTTTTTCAGGATATCCTTGTAAACCGCTTCATTGAATTTCACGCCAGCCTAAACGAAAACAATTGAAGTTCTTAATGAAGATGTGACTCCTCCCTAAACCATAACGGAATGAGGCTTTTTCGTCCTTTCCTGAAGTCGTGCTTTGGCGGTAGCGTCAGCAGGCGAGTCCCCAGTGATCTTCTCATTTTGAAAGTTGAAGACTGGATTCAACGTGAAAATCATTTCATCGCTAAAGACGATGTCTCGAGCGCGTGCCACCGTGAATCCCTGCAGCAACCTTTTACATCTCCCCCTTCCCCTCTTCTTCATCCACCGATGCCTAACCCTTTTGTACTCAAATACGTATGGAGTCCACAATGCTCAGCCAACATATCTCAGACGAGTAAAGCAGAAAAATTTCGGAAAAAAGCAAAAAAAAATTTAAAATGTTTAGGTGCACGGGTGATTTTGCCGCACTCTGTACAAGTTTATAGGCTATTGCAATAGGTAACGATCATGAAATCCTCATCTTTATAAAAGATAATCCCATAAATGTCAACCCCAAACGCAGTACCAGGAGAGGGAGCACTAGGGTGACTCGCTCAGTCAAGCTGTCCCGTACGAGCTTGGATGGATAAGCAGAAAGGAATAGGAAGAAGAAAGGTAATCAGAATTCTTGGATGCAAGGACATTGCCTAGTGAAGCTCAAATTGAGAACAAGCATGCGAGAGCTCTATTTTTTTATTATTAACACAGCGTCGCCTTGATGAGGTTTTACCTAAGGAGTTAATCTAATTTTTCCCAGTAACCAACTTGAACTCCGGTTAGGTTCAATACCCCTTTCACCTGTGATTCCAGCCTGTTCTCTCTGGTGATCGCATGCCCTGCCTTCTTCATTGCGATCGCTATCTGCGAACGTTGCTTCGCCGTAGGGAACGCCTTAAAACTTTTTGTCCAGTGCATCCTGCATCCTCTCTCTGAATCCGTAAAACCGAGCAGCCCCAAGGTCATGAACAAGCACCAAGTGCCTTCTATCCATACAAGTTTGCAATGAAAGCTTCAGTTTGTCCAACTCGTTTCACGCTCAACTGTACAATTTTCAATGTCTGATGTTTCAAAGTCACTAAATTTCTTCAAATCGACTGTGAGCTAACGATACGTAGGTGCATTGCTTTATGGGGAGTAAAGAGGAGCTGCCGCTCTTCCGACCATTGAAATATAGTAGAGATTGCGTCCTGAATTTTCTGAAATCAATTCTGCGAAATAAATTCTGATCGCCCGCATACTAAAAGAATGGAAGGACGTCATCAAGAGAGATCTCGCCGAAGTCGGCGCCACGGCAGATGACGCCCTTGATAGGATGAGCTGGCGACAGATCACAAGAATAGCGGACCCTGCGACTGCGCGGGACTAAACGCTCAGGAGAAGAAGAAGTCCGCATACTGTTTGCATACTACTCCATATCATCCCAAAATGATGGGCAACTCGGCTAAAAATATGTTAACACATTGAGGACAATATGAGCCACCGGTGGCTCATACGTGTCTGTTCGCGTGGGGGACAATATGAGCCACCGGTGGCTCATACGTTTTCGCGCTATTTTTTTGTACCCGCCCTCGGTTTTTTATAGATGTTTTCTCTGTTTCCTAATTACTTATGATAGAAGAATGTCCAAGAGAAATAAGCAAGAAAAGTGCTGATCACGAATCTGACATCCTTTTCCAAATTTGGGCGATTACCTAGGGTACGGTAGGTACGGGTGAGCAAGGCTGTCGTGGTCATGCTCACCATTTCGCCCAAACTTCGCCTAATAAGGTTATTTGAGGTGCTGATCACGATCCGACATCCGTTTTTGGTATTTCGGTGGACTGGGGTAGGTTACGGTAGGTACGGGTAACTAAGACTGTCGGCGATTACCCATAGCTACTGCAACCTATCGTACTCTACCGTAATATCCAAAACGGATGTCACATTCGCGATCAGCACCCCCAAATAACCCCCCTGGGTGACGTTTGGGTAAAAACGGTGATTATGACCCAGGCAGCCTTAGTCACCCATACCTACCGTAACCTATCGTAATCGGCCGAAATTTCATAAACGGATCTCAGATTCGGGATCAGCACCCTAAATATCCCCTTTGGTCGAAGTTTGATAGGAAAAACACATAAGACAAAAACGTGGCCCGTGAGGGACATTATGTGCCACCGATGGCTCATAGCGCGCGCGCGTGTCACAGGCGGCTTTCTGCCTCAAAAGGCGATTGTCGTCAATGTGTTAAGCGAAAATGGACGAAGTACCTCTCTTTGCGGTACGCCAATGTCGAACCGTAGAAAGTGATGATCTCACCCTGATTTGAAAAGTTTTACCACTCAGGTATGCTTCAATACACCTGATCGCTGTTGACTTTACTATGTGAGCCTTAAAAATCCTCTCGAAGGCACGACAAAAAAATCGAAGTAATGCTTACAGGTCTATAGTTGCTAGGATCATTGTCAGGTTGCTTTTTCAGACGACAAGTAGGTACTTCCCCAAATATCATTAATTTTTGGAGAAATAAAAAGATTGTATTCTAGGCAAAAATGATAGACAACTAACAAGATAGACAGTGCAGGTTAGGCCAAGAAGTGCACATAAGGAATTACATGCCTACCTGAGGTAAATGGATTCCCGGTATAGCTACACGAGTACCTGTGGCATGCACGTAAGAAGTTTGTTGCAGTACAGCTTCTACGTAAGTGCATGCAGGCGAAGGAAAGAGCTGTTCCGTTGGGACGGTATGGAAAATGAAGACTGCAACGAATTGATAGAAGAAAAGGAGTAGGGCACGTGAAACCGGTGGTTCCCCCCCCCCTCCCCCCCCCCCCTCCATACAGAAACGGAGGTACAAAAACTTCGCAGAATTCGTAAGGGAAGGTGCAAGATCCATGTCTGAACGGGGAGAGCGACTCATAAGAATCCCCATCCCTCGATTCGCATGAAAATGTGTTTATTGTGAATTCGTGAGTTTTCTATGACCGCGATGTCTTCCAGCAAGCGGCTCGGAGCGCAGTGGATAGTGACGTGGCTTCACGCGAAGAAGGTCGGGGTTTGAGGGGGACGGTCAGGAGGTACACCCGCTGCTGGGGGGTGTTCGATCTTCCTCTCTTCCCCCTTGCTCACCCACCCCCAACCCCCTAGGCTTCACCAAGAGTCCAACGGCTGCCTTATGAAACCTTTGACACGCAAAGCAAAAGGGTCCGCAGGACAGCGGTGTACCTCCTGACGCCACGACCCCGGCAGGGGCCGGGTGTGGCTCCTGTCGCGCTGCCGGGGTTTGATTCTCCTGCTCCGCTGCGTTTTTTCATTCCATCTAATTGGTTGAGATTTGAAGGATTCTGACGCTTACACACTTTTATAGGTATTTTCCTAATTTTCCAGCTGCTTGTTGTGGTATTCAACATGATGATGTACAAATGTGCGCCATCAGTGATAGACAGGTGCAAAGTGCATGAAGCAGCACTGAGCACAATATGGGCAGCGTATAAAGGCTACAGGCTCCTCAAGCCTGTTTCCATACATGGACCAGTGACCTCGGAAAGAACCATCCTGCTTGGATTTTCAAAGGAGACCACGTTGTGGCGTCGGAAGTGATTCAAATGAGAAACGAGGTGTGCGGATCCCGCAAATTAAGCTAAACGGCATCGATACACTCTTTCCCTCATATCTGCCTGTCATCTGGAAATCAGAGGTCTGCTGAAGGTTTTCTAGAACTGAACACCAACAATGTCCGCCGACGGTCGAGTGGTGATTCACCTGCTCATGCTGAACTGTGGCCCACCTTTAGACAAGAAGCCTTCGAGGGAAGAAATTAAGCTGGCCGAAAGGATGGCCAGCATACTCAAGGGTTTCGAAGCATGTCAACTTGAAGTTGACGAAGACGAACAGCTGGAAGTGGTGGAAGAAGAAGAGGAAGATTGGAATCCGCAAGACAAACTGATGGACGTGAAGAGGCAAGCAAGCAGTGGATATATGGTAATGTTTTTGGGTGGGACTGCTTCGGAGGAAGGGGTACGTCTTCAACTGGATTTCGTCTATAAAGCCGTTGAATAGGGTTCGCATTGCCTTTTTGTTAAAAAAGCCTGTTGGTAATAAACAAGCCACAAGAAAGTTGCTCTTCACTCCATGACGCTGAAAAAATAAGCAAAATTCCTCTAAAAATAGTATAGACGTCAGAATCCCTCAATATTGGACACTGAAGTGATACTGTTTTTTGCAATTGTTGACCTACCCAGATGTCCGCATGAAATTTGAACACCACCATAACGGTGCTTTTCAGACAACACCCTACAACCCTCAATATGTCATTTCTGAAAACTGATTTTTCTAAGGTACTGCATTTTTGCATTTTAACTGATTCGTTTATATTTATTTATTTATTTATTTGCACCATAATTGTGCGCACAAACAATTACATGGACACAGTATACTTGAAAAAAAACAATGTGAGAAACAAAACGAAATGAAAACCTCAACATCAAAACTTCAAGCTCAGCACGATATTGAGGAGTGTGAGCGAGACACCATAACAGCTCAACAATGATGTAACGAAACAGTTCTGAACTGGCCAGCCGGTACAGTGGGAAACAGTGGGAAACTGAATGAAGAGGAGCAGTGGCCCGCCAACACAGCAAGTCGCCCGAGGATAACGACTCCGGATACCAACTTAGTAGGTCCGTCGACTTCATCAGTTCCCACACAACTGCTGCTTGAGGGGGCGCGTGAAAATAAAGAGTTAGGAAATTTCTGGGAGGCATTAGAGGAGAACAGAACAAGCAAAAACGTAGGAAAAACTATTAAAGCTAAGCGAAGGTTGCAATTTAGTAAAGAAAACATAACAGTAAAACAAAAGCAGGAGTTAATATAGAACTTGAACAAAAAAACAATAGAGTGAAAAATTCAGTGAAATAGAAAAACTAGACGCTGCCTCTAGGTAATGTCAACAATGTGCAGTGTTGCAAGCAAATCAATTTTCTTCAACCTTATTTTAAAAATATCCACATTTGATGCTTCTAAGAGACTAGGAGGCAACATCTGTAACCAACGAGCACCACGAAAGAAAAGAGAGTTGAAGACTTTTCACGATTTCTTCTCTTTATTTTGGGCAATGAAATCTATAGATGTTTCGATGACCCATCGTTGAAAGGAATGTCCAATATTGAGGGATTCTGACGTCTATACTATTTTTAGAGGAATTTTGCTTATTTTTTCAGCGTCATGCAGTGAAGAGCAACTTTCTTGTGGCTTGTTTATTACCAACAGGCTTTTTTAACAGAAAGGCAATGCGAACCCTATTCAACGGCTTTATAGACGAAATCCAGTTGAAGACGTACCCCTTCCTCCGAAGCAGTCCCACCCAAAAACATTACCATATATCCACTGCTTGCTTGCCTCTGCTACCATCTCTTAGGTCGTTGCATATGAAATGGCCGATTTTGCTGCCTCAATTTCGAGGTCGATTTTTCATGGCTACAAATGTTCCTGTTTCATGAATTGTATATAGTTTCTGAGAAGGAAAGCGTGAACTTCTCCCAAAGATACCCAACGAAACCTATATTGCCTTGCAGGGTATCGGACAGCGAGCACAGAACTTCGTTTTTGCTACGGGCCACTGCGTGGTTCGAAAGTGGCAAAAGTGGTATCACTTCAGAGCGGGTTGATAAGGCACAAATGACGCCTGGAATGGCCCGGTCGACAATTATTTAAGCTACTGGCCACGAATCTGTCACTCTTTTTCTAAATTATCACTTTGCTTGCACTACTTTCCATCGAAGGTTGAAGTCGAAGGTTGGAAAATAAGTCTGACAACATTGGAGAAGGAAACGACCCCACTAACGTGCACAGCTTTAGTCACCCATATCCACCGTAATCGACCGAAATTTTAAAAATAGATATAATATTCATGATCAGCACCCCAAGTAATCCTCCTGAGTGATGTTTGAGCGAAAAATTTTATTTCGACCTCTCCTCGACCTCCGTGAAAGGCAGCAGTGCCGGTTATTCCGCGTACACCCCGTTACTTACACATACCCATCGTAACCTTCTGCCATAAATCGTTTCAACGAAAGCGGTTGCCAGATTGGTGCTCTGCATCCCAAATAACCCAACAGATGAATTTTGGACGAAAATTTTTCTCAACTTCTAGAGTAGAGGGAGTGAGTGCAAGTGCTCCTATCTGCAATGCTTCCGACCCGTCTCCCGCAAGTGTATAAGAGAATGGCGAGGAATAAACACACAGCAAGGCGACCAATCACACGAGTTGGATAAAATATGCAGTACCTGGGAACAGTTTGCTGAAATAGTGGATGTTGCAAGAAGAATAAAAACAGTCTGCCAAGAAATCCGAAGAGCAATGAGCTTGTCTTGATGATGAGTCAAATCAGTGCCTGTCGATCTTGTTCACGAATGAGGTGACAGTGAGAAACACTTCCAAAACTGATTGAAAACATTCCAAAGAGGTCATAAGGGGACAGAATCTGACGAGAGCTTCCTCAGCGAGACGAGCGCGGTTTAATGGACGTGCGACATCCACACGACAAAACCAGCTTCCTCCACATCTGACAACAGGTTGAATGCGGGGTTAGGTCGAGAAGGTACCATACCAAAGCCAAAATGGAATGTCCGTTTGCAAGAACGCTAGCAGTCCACATAGGGACGCAGAGACCCCACCCCCGGAATCGAACCCTCGACCTCCTCCGCAATTCCGCCTCGCTATCCACTCGGCCATCCAGCCATTGCCGACACCGTTGCGAATGAATCACTTGAATGTACACGGCAGCTTCGTCTAGGAAGCGCAGAAAGTCATCATATTATTGTTGTCAAACTTTAATTTGAGCTCCAAACCTTTTGTAAGTTAAGTTCAGAGCACGACAGGGCCATTCCAGGTGTCACTTTTGCCTTATCAGCTTGCCCTGAAGCGCCATTTTTTCGCTAATTTCGGACCACCCCGTGGCCCTTAGCAAAAACAAAGTCTAGTTCTGTGATCCACGTCCAATGCTTTACAAGACCATATAGGTCACGTTGAGAATCTTTGGGGGAAGTTGATGGGTCCCCCTTGTGAGAGCGCGGAATCTCTGCTTTCTTACCATTTATAGCTTTTGTGACAATATTGCCTATTCCCGAGTTTTTGACGTCGCTTTACAGTATGGATGACTAGGTGTTATTCGCGTGCTCTACTTATATGAATGAAAAAGTGGACACAACGCTACGACCGTAGCTCACAACATCAGCGCTTCATTTGGGGAAGATTCCGCTAAGGAAAGCACAATTCGACACTGGCTTGAAAGGTTTCGATTTGGAGATGGAAGCCTCGAAGGTGAAAACCAAGGTAGGCTGCGATCACTCCTTAACGACGACTAACTCAAAGCCAAAGAAGCGGATCTGCGTCAAACTGTGAGAGAGCTAGCACAGCATTTCGGCGTTGACGGCAGCACTATCAGTCGACACTCAAATGCGATCGGGAAAGTAAAGAAATTGAATGAGTGGATTCCACACGAACTGACCGCTTGGAAGATTCTGAAGCGGCACGACACCTGCGTTCCGTTAATGCTGCGCAATCTATAGGGCGATTTTTGGACAGGACCGTGACACGTGACGATAAACGGACCCTTAACGACAATCACCGTCGCTCTGCACAATGGCTGGACAGGAATGAAGTCCCAAGGAGATGCCGAAACCAATTCTCCAGTCCCAGTCTCCAGTCTCAGAGACCACGGTGATCGAATGGTGGATAATGGCTTGTATGGTCCATAACAAGTTCTTAAAGACTGGAGAGACTGTTATGGCGGAGAAGAACTGCGCCGAAATTGAAATGAAGCACCAGAAGTTGATTGAAAGACAGCGGGCTTCGGTTAACCGAGGAGGCCCAATCCTTCTGCATGCCAACGCGCGTCTGCACGTTTCGAAAATCGTTGTCCAGAAACTGGAGGAATTGGGATACGAAACTCTGCCTCATCCGTCACATTCACCAGATCTGTCCCTTACCGATTGCTATTTTTCTAGGCATTTAAAACGTGATGTGAAAGAATGACTATGTTTTATTAATTCTCGTAGTTTTGATTTTTCACAAAGATGGAATGTCTAAGCTATTTTCGCGTTGGAGAAAGTGTATTATTTGTAATTGTGCTTATTTCGATTAATGAAATTGCTTCCAAGAAAAATGTTAGTCTGTCAAAATTTTCAGTCAAAATCGGTCATTTTATATGCGACGACCTAATACAATAAGCAGGTTTCTTTCTGTTTTTCCTTTTCAATACGAGAGCCATCTAAGCATCTATCGAGTGGGCGCGTCGTAAAAATGTGAGTACAGCGACGATTTGAGACGTCGAGAGTGAAGACGGCGAGGTGACGTCGCTGAACGAATAAAGCCTCACCGTACAACGTCGACGGTATGGCATCGTTTTTTGAAGCATCGATCGTTTGCGCTTGTGTTAGTTGCTGACGTTTTAAGCTTCCTTCTGGCGATGAACACCCAACGTGAATACTTGCGATGATGACGCTCTCTTAGATTCATTGCTAGAAATGTGCCTCTCAAATAGCCATTTGATAGTCTTGGGCGACTTTAATCTCGACATTGATTGGGCTCAATGTTCTAAACCACGTAATCAGTGCATGATAAAATTTGTAGAATTTTTCGAGTGCTGTGGCTTGGTCCAACAAGTGAAGAAACCTACTCGGGGTGACGCAATTCTTGACATAATTCTGACAACAATACCATTTCTTGGCAATATTTCCGTTCTTCCCCCTTTTGCATCATCTGACCACAATGTTGTTGCTTTCGAAATTCTTATGCCTGTGCTAAATCAAAGAAATTTACCTCTTCCAAATTTTGGTAAGGCAGACTATTCTGGTTTAGAGATGTACTTTCATTCCGTAAATTGGTGGACAATTTTTCAAGGATATGAAAACATTGATGATTTATACAAGAGATTCTGTCGTGTTATCTACTCTGGTCTATCCAGATATGTACCGTTTGATTTTAAAAAGTCCTTCGTAAGGCATTATCCGAAACAAATTTTCAATTTAATTGCTCAAAGACACGTCTTTTTAACTCACTAGAAAATCCTCTCTCGGATCCTCGGTATAAGAATGTGTGTCAAGAATTGGACCGTCACCTGAGAAGATTTTTGGCCTACAAGGAAAAGCTTGCCTCAAGAACACATAACAAAAAGGCGCTGTTTTCTTAAATGCGAGCTAAGCTGAAAACTCATCCCGAGTTACCCGTTCTTAAAGATGAAACTGGTGTTCTTTATACTGATGACGCGGAGAAGGCTGATGCACTCGCAAGTTATTTCGCTTCGGTTTACACTTCAGCTGCGGAAGAAGCTAATCCTATTAGCTTGACAGATCACTCAGAATCATTCGATAGGATGGAATCGGATAGTGTAAATGAGGTAATTATACAGCCAAGAGACGTGTTAAGGGTAATGAAGCAATTGAAATGTTCTACAACAGTACCATTCGATGGCATTCCCCAAATCGTTTTTAAGAAATGTGCGCAATCACTTTGTAAACCGTTATCGATGATTTTCAACATTTCTTTGATTTATAGTGAGATTCCCGAAATTTGGAAGGAGTCCATTATCACGGCAATTCCAAAGTGTCCGAGATCCGTACTTCTATCTTCTTTTCGGCCGATAAGCATAACTTCTACTCCAATTAAAGTTATGGAAAAAATCATCCGAGATAAATTGGTGTCATATCTATACAGAAACAGATGCATTCCTTCCGAGCAACACGGTTTTACCCCTGGCGCTTCTACAGCCACACAGCTCTCGGACTGTGTTTTCGATTGGAATCTTGCAATAAATAATGGGGACTCAGTGGATATCATATACTTCGATTTGTCGAAAGCTTTTGACAAGGTGTGTCATACGAAACTTCTTGGAAAGCTCCATCAGCTAGGAATCAGAGGGTGTCTTCTAAATTGGATTCACTCTTATTTGAGTGGAAGGCGTATGCGTGTTAGGGTAGGAAATTCTTTCTCAAGCAGCTATGATTGTAAAAGTGGAGTGCCTCAGGGAGGAGTATTATCCCCAATTCTTTTCCTCGCATACACTTCCGACCTTCCTGCGAGTTTAGTTACAGACTCTCGTGTGAAGGTGCAAGTGTATGCCGATGATATAAAGGTCTACGGAATCTATAATGATGTCAATAAAGCTCAGGTCACTCAAGCATTGTCTCAATCCATCAATAATATGATGGAGTGGGCCAATGTTTGGCAAATTCCTGTTAATCTTCCCAAAACGTCAGTCTTTCATATTGGCAATTCAGACAATAACGAGTACTGTTTCAATGATTGCACTCTCACCTCTATATCCGAGGTTTGCGATCTTGGAGTTCATCTAGATCGTGGATTAACCTTTGAGAATCACATTGATGCCATAGTTCGGAAAGCTTTCTCCATGCTGTTCTTGATTTGTAGAAACACCAAGTGTGATGACAGCTCGGTACTAGTTAGTTTATACAAGACATATGTCATTCTAGTACTAGAGTATTGCTCTCAGGTTTGGAGTCCTTATACAAAGAAGTTTCGATCTAAAATTGAAAAGGTGCAAAAAACTTTTACAAAAATTCTGGTCTATAGGTGTATGCGTAGTCCCAGAGATGCTCATATGATTCCTAGTTATGAGGAAAGACTTAAGATTTTCAACCTAAAAAGTCTTTTCTACAGACGAATAGTCAGTGATCTAGTTTTCTGTTTTAAGGTTCTAAAAGGGGAATCAAAACTTAGACCGAGCAAATATTGGGTTTTCTTGCCAACCCTTGGTCACCATAACTGTTGCCGTTTTCACTATCCTAAATTGAAAAGGAAAAATCGCGAGAAAGTTTTCAATTCGCTTTTCTATCGCGGTGCTCGTTGGTTACAGATGTTACCTCCAAGCCTGCTGGGTGCTAAAAACTCCTTTGATTTTCGCAGAAAATTGAAGAAAATCGATTTGTTTTCAATTTTGCATTTGGATGACATATCTTAAGACTATATTTTATTTTCCTACTGGTTTTTTAGTTTTTGTTTAGCTTTCGTTGTTTTTAGTTTTTTTAGTTTCAGTTTTTTAGCTTTTTTGTTTAGTTTTTTTACATAGTATTACAGATTGCTACTATACATTTTGTTTTGCAGCATTACTATACTCTTTTGCCAGCTTTTATTTTCTGTTCTACTCTGAATTGTTGAGTTTACATGTTTAATTGTTTGCTTGCTTCTCAAATTTTTCTTCGCTCACTTGATTTGTTCCTGTTTACTGTCATTTCTAAATGTTTTCGTTCTCTTTTTCTTACGATTTCCCTTCTCAGCCGACATGTGGGCACTGATGGAGGCGACGGACCTACTAAGATGGTATCCGGAGACGTTCTCTCTTGCGACTTGCAGTGTTGGCGGGCCACTGCTCGTTTCCATCAAGTTGCTCAACTCCCCAAACCCTTGGCTTCCGCATTTTTTGCTTTGTGTGCCTCACTGTCTGTCTATTGTTTTTTCCTTTTTTTCTCAAAATTTGCCCTCACCATTTATTAATGTGAAATATTGAGTTGTTCAGAAATTTAGTTTTTTTTCTAATTATTATGCTGTCTACGCCGTGTCCATGTTAATTAACTCCTTGTTATTGCGCACAGCTTTGTGCAAGTATAAATAAATAAATAAATAAATAAATGAACGAAGAGACTTGAGTATCATCCAGCACGGGGAGCATCTGGAGATGAAGGCGCAAAAAATGAGTGAATTGTCGGGCTCTTCTCTTTGATGGCATGCCATCAAAAGTCAATGTTCTACATAGACGTCGAAAAAAGCCCGAATCTGCGACATTGTGAATGTGATGGACGCGAAGAACACGATCAGCAACATCAACAAACTCTGCTGTCGATGGTTTTGAATTGAAAGCCTGCTGAAGCTCGCGGCCGATTTCAGGAAATGTTCCAGGCCTATGGTTACGAATGACACGTGCAGCGCAGTTAGAGTAGGTGCCGGTTGTCGCGCGCACACGATACCAGGTTCCTGGTTCGGATTTGCCGCTCAGGCCAACCAAGCTTTCCATTCCTCCGGGGTCCATGAATTGGTACCAGACTTGTCTGGAAAGGGTAAGACGCTGATTTGTTTATCGGATGGCCACGGCAAGTCAGATGTCAATGTGTATGGTCAAAAACTCACTCAAATCGCCTTCACGAGTCGCATAGAAGAGGAATGCGTAGTGCTTCCCAAGAGCGATTGAATAACCCCGTGCTTTACCTCCTTCAAAAAATATGATGATGGAGTATTTCAGAAAGAAGGAATGCCTGCCGCAACGGGTGTTTTGTGTCGAGCAGGTAATGTGCTCTTTCACAGAGCTGTCACCAGGGAGTCGTCGGATGGAAGGAGATCGTCGGTTGGTTATTTGGGACTTCTAATATAAATTTTGTTTAACAATTTGAATCTTCGTAAGCGGAATGGTTGAGTAGAACTGAACTGATATCATCTGATGGCGAGACCTTGTCTTCTGAATCTGACTGGAAAAACCGCCTCCTATTAATGTCATAGTCTTCCCTCAGCTAGACCGTAGGTTGCTGGAGTAATCATAGCATCATAGCTGCTCAAAGAAGGTAATTCCTAGTGCGTTCATCACCTATATGATATGAGAAAAACATATGTGCCTTCAAAGTAGTTATTAGGTTGTAACGAACTATATGGCACTGGCTCGCGCCATTTTTTGGCGCATCTTTACGCGTTCGACCAAGAACAAATCGTAACATGTGGCATATCATTTAGAAGCGCAAACTTTGCACTACCGGTGAGGACCAAATTTTCTATGTAAAAGTGGGAAAACTTGAGAGTTTTATTGACTTTTTTGCAGATGGACAAAAGGGTAATCCGAGGCATTTACTTGTATGAATTCAAGCTGGGCACTACAGCTAAGGAGGCGGACGAGAAGATCAACGCCGCATTCGGTCAAGGATGTTCCACAATTCGGACGGCGTATCGTTGGTATCAGATGTTCCGGAATGGAGATGAGAGCTTGGAAGAACATGAAGGTCGTGGGAGGCATAGTGATGTTGATGAGGACAAGCTGAGAGATGTGGTAGAGGAGGATCCACACAAAGGTACCAGGGAGATAGCGAAGGTTCTTGGCGTCAGTCAACACACAGCTGCCCTGCATCTGAAGGAAATTGGAAAGACCAAAAAGCTGGAAAGATGGGTGCCTCACGAGCTGTCTGAGGAGCAAAGAAACGGACGATATGAGATCTCGTCCGCACTGCTTCTACGGAACGAAACGGACCCATTCCTTGATCGCATCGTAACCTGTGACGAGAAATGGATAATGTACGACAACAGGCGACGATCGGCACAGTGGGTGGACAGCGATGAGAGCCCCAAGGTTTTTGCGAAGCCGGAATTGCACCAAAAGAAAGTAATGGTGACAGTATGGTGGTGTTCGCTGGGAATTATTCACCACAGCTTCCTCCCTCCCGATGAATCCATCACGGCAGAGAAGTACTGCATTGAAATTGAAGAAATTATGGAAAAGTTGAAGGATATCCGGCCGGCCTTGGTAAACCGAAGGCGAGTTCTCCTTCTGCGCGACAATGCTCGCCCCCATGTAGCACGAATGACGTTGCAGAAATTGAATGAGCTGAGCATTGAAACTCTACCACATCCTCCGTTTTCTCCCGACCTCTCCCCAACAGACTACCATTTCTTCAAGCATCTTGGCGACTTCTTGGTAGGGAAAATATTCAAATACCAACAGGATGCCGAAAGTGCCTTCGAAGATTTCGTCAATTCCAGAACTTCTGATTTTTATGCTACTGGGATACAAAAGCTTGTGTCACGTTGGCAATGATGTGTAGAATCAGAAGGCTTTATTTCGATTAATAAACTTGCCTTCAAGCCGAGATATTAACTGTTTAAATTTGCAGTGGTTCAGTGCCTTTTATTTCGTTAAAGGATAAAGGATAAAGGACGGCGTTACTCAATCCCTTCTGGGATGCGCCAGCGCATTCTACTTCTACGGGATGTCGTGGAGGTGATATGAATGCGTATTTGGCCATACAATGACTTGCGGTGGCCAGCCGATGAACAAGTCAGCGCTCTATCCTTCCCAGACAAGTCTGGTACCAATTCACCGACCCCGGAGGGATGGAAGGCTTGGTTGGCCTGGGCGGGAAATCCGAGCCAGGAACCTGGTATCGGGTGCACGCGACAGTCGCGCCTCCTCCGACTGCGCTACACGCGCCCATTTATTTCGTTACAACCTAATAATTACAAACTGGGTGCGTAGCTAAGTTGGAGGTGTCTGCTGCCGTGTACATGTCGATCGAATCGATTAGGTCAAACGTTTGAGTCCCGCCTAGGCCAACCAGAGCTCGCGCCATCAACGAAGGAAATCGCTGTAAATCACTTTCACAGATTTACCTAACCAGCTCCTTGCCGGAAACTTACTGGCCCTTGTGATTCACGAAGGACGCGGTGAAGGATACCGTGCATGCGTCCGACTACACCTGGCAGCGCGCCCACCTCGTTGCCACAGGCTTAGACATTGGCAGTAGAGAAATAAAAGAAATAAGCACCATTACAATTGACGCACAATTCCCAACGCGACAAGCTTAGATATTTCATCTTTGTAAAAATCAGAACTACGAGAATTAATAAATCATAAGACATCATTTTCGACATCATCTTAATTGCTGAATTTTTTATCGCTCAAATGACGATCTAAATGCTTGAAAAATGATACTCGATAGGGGGCAGATGTGCTGGATATGGTAGAATTTCGTAGATCAACTCACTCAGTTTTTGGACAACACTTTTTGAAACGTGCGGATGCACGATGTTATGCAGTAGGATTGGGCCTCTTCCATTCACCAAAACCGGTTGTTTTTCAGCCAACTTCTGGTGAGTCACTTCAATTTTGGCACAGTACTTCTCCGCTGTGATGGTCTCTCCAGTCTTCAAGAACTTGTAAACATCTATGCCAGTCATTGTTCACCACATGGTCACCATGGTCTTCTTTGGATGGAGTTTTGGTTTGTACTGGTTTGTAGCTCTAATATTATTATTATTGTAAATAATAATATCATTATTTACAAAAATATATCGAGCGTTCTGGAACAGTTGTAATCCCGGCTGAGAAGACCTCCAGCCGATGAAAGGACCATCAAAGTATCAAAGTAAGCAAGTAATTAAGTATAATAATAATATCAAATTCATTCATTAGATAATAGTAATAAGAAACAGGATAAAGGACGGCGTTACTCAATCCATTTGGGATGCGTCACGCATTCCAGTGGATGTCGTGGAGGCGATATGAATGCGTTTGATCACATAATGACATGCGCTGGTCAGCCGATGGACAAGTCCGCGCTCTATCCTCCCCAAACAATAAGAGAGTTGAGTTGTTTTGGGTGCAAGAAACTATTTTAGTAGAGGATTTTAGTAGTAGTTATATCCTGTTTCACCTCTAAGCCCTATACAGGATATAATTACTAAAGTAAAGAAGCGAAAGAATACAATCACTCCCGGAGGATCATCAGTAGGGCAGGGAGTGACTGAGATGCTAGGATTACCATGCATTGTGATTTTATACACAAAAAATAAGGTCAGAAGGGGCGGGCATTGCCTATGGGACCTGATCGTAGAGAGGTCGAGGTGAGCGGGAGGGACCTACAGGGAAGGTCAATGCCTATAGCAATATATTCGTATAAAGTCACTATTTCTACAGAAAAGCAGGAAATTAATATACCTGGGCCAGAGGCAAAAAACTAAATCACAAATAAAAGGATATGAAGTCACATAGACAGCTGGCTGATAAGTTGCTTAACGAACCGATAAATATTTTTATAAGAATCTACAAGTCCGTATTTGTAAGCGATACTTTTGTGTTTAAGCATACCTTTAACTATGGATTGAAGAATTAGATCTTTGCTGTACTGTAATTGAAGCAAGGAGGTAATCAAATTGCAAAGTCTACCAATGAAGTCGTCTTTTTTAGAGAAGCATCGTGATATTCGTAGAGTTTCTGTTAAAATTATTCCTCTTTTAAGGGAATTGCTAGTATACGAACTATTATGAGGAAATCTGACTACGCTAAAAGGAAAATAGTCCGTTTTATTGTATTGCTTAGTGAAAATGCAATCGTTCACTATTTTAATGGTAAGGTCTAGAAAATTGCATTGGTGTATATTAATATGTGTTTTATTTACTTCAAGGCAATTTTCATAAGTTTCAGAAATGATCTGGTCTAACCTAGTATCTTCAAGATTATGTACAATAAGTATATCATCCATATATCTGAATGGACAAAAAACTTTGTTAATTAATGTATTATTGGTAGCGTATTTGTATTCGAAAAAGGAAAGGGTTAAGTCAGCAATCATTGGACTAGCATTACCTCCTTGTGGAACGCCTTTTAGTTGCTTATATAAAGCTCCGCCTAGTTTATAGTAAGAGTTTTGTAATAAATAGTCAATCATGTAGATTATGTCTTCTTTTCTATAGGATCTATGTTTGTTCTTATTAGAAGGAGAGCTGCCATAAAAAGCTTTGTAGTTGTCCACTATCAGAAAGCTTTTATTAGCGTTTTTAAAACATATATTAATTATTTCTGTGACGTTTCTAATAATTATATCATGTGGTATGTTAGTAAACATATCCACAAAATCAGCTGAGTAGAGTTTAAGGTTAACGTCTTGGATGGAACAGATTTCGTTGGAAATGTTTATGTCGTTGATGGACCAAAAATTCTTTAAACAACCAGTATTGCAGTAAGCGTTGTAGGCATAATTCTTAAAATGTTTACGGAAATGGGATAGGATCGTCATTACTTCAATAGCCAATGGTTTAACACTACTATTTGAAGCGCCTGTTATGAATCTGAATTTTATAGGACACTTGTGAAGTTTAGGTATGCAGTAGATAAGAGGTATAATTCCGTCACAATTCTGGGTTAAATTAATACTGGAAATAAATGCGTTATGCCTGGCTACAATATCATGAACACCATTATTAGATCGGATGTAAATATTATTGCTTGAAGAGTTGTTTAGATTTTCCATCTCTAGTCGAATTATTTCGAAATAAAGTTTTTTGCAAACAATTCCGTAATTGGAGGACGCTTTATCAAGGGGACATAATATAAAATATTGTTGTACATATTTAATTTGAGAAAGACATTTTCTAGAGATGTCAATAGTCTGAGCTTTGTCAATGTAAATGAGAGGTCTAGCTTTTCGATTCTTGAAAAATGATTCTAAAATATTCTTTATTCTTTTTATTACAGTAGCCTGAACTTTGTATTTGTTTTTAATTTTAATAAGAATCTGTTCAAAGAGATTCTGCCAGATGTTTTTTATGGCAAATGTGTTGAAGTGAGGTTTTGGTCTATATTTAGTTCCTTTGCTTAAAATTTCATACATTCCATACAAATTCTTGAAAATGTTAATGTCTCCAGTCAAAACATGGTTATAGAATGGATCCACAAATGATGGGAACTTGTGACAGATGCAAGGTATATCATGTTGTTTAGTAATGTCAACGTTTCGTAAAAACTTATTGTAATTGAACAGTTTTTTTGAAATGGGTTCTTCGTATTTATAAATAATTCTAAAGGGCTTGTATGTTATGTCACTATGCTCATCAATTAGTTTAATCACATTCTTATTGTTAATGACTTTATTTAAATTATATGTGTCCAAAATCCTGTCGTAGAATGGCATTTTAACATTTATTGCATCATTTTTGTTGCTAACTTTATATGTTGTGGTATTAAAGCTAAAGTGAAAATAGCACAGAGAACTGAGTAATAAAAATTTTTTATCTTTAGAAATGCTGAAAGTGTCCATACTATTCAGTGTAATTTTAATCAACGCACTTATAAAACTTTTTGGTTTTGATTTCAAAAACCTGAACAGATCATACTGCGTGTTGTTAGCATTATGGAGGAAGAGGGAGACTTCGCTTATAATATTATTAGGGTTAGTTTGTTCCGAGGTTTTCTTATTTTTGCGTTTCTTACCTCTATTAGCTCGATCTTTAACTATTTTTAGACTAAAGAAAGGATGGTTCGGTTTATGCGAGAGGGGATTGGTGATATGCGAAATGTTTCCATAGCCTTTAATGTTGTCATTGAAACCAAACGGGTAAGCCGTTAAGAGAAGCTCGATCCAAAAGCGTTCTTTTTCTTTCAGCACACTAACGTCTTTATTCTCCTCTAGATTGTCCAATATACTGACATAGAATTTTTTGCTGCTACAAGAGTTGCGGAAATGTTTGTAAAAGATTTTATTTTCTTTATCTCTAACTATGTTGTTTATATGCTCTTTCATTCTAATTTTAAGTTTTCTTGTAGTTATACCAACATATTGTTTACCGCACTCTGCACAAGAGAGGCAGTAAACGAGATTACTGGACATACAGTTGGCTTGTCCTTCCTTATAAGTTGGAATTACAAAATCTGTCGTGCGACAGCTAACATAGTTTTTGCAATCCATTATACCACAAATGGCACATGAGCTGCTACACGTTGAGGAAGTTACAGAAGTACCAAAATTTTGTAGGTTGTACTTTCCGTTAACCTTGCTTTTAGTAAACCGTTGAACCTGAAAATAGGGAGTGTTGGTTGTAGTGAACGTTTTGTTTTTTGGCCTGGATCAAACGTTAAGGACGGCCAAGTCCCCAACGAGTGGGAAGGTTACCATGAGGTTTTGGAGGGGCTGCCTCCCGGGGTTGGCGCTCCCGAAGATCATCGATCTCAAGTCTGAGGGATAAAATACTTGGCTCGCCTGGGCAAGAAACCTGAACCAAGAATGAGGAGCCGAGTGCACGCGACAACCTCCTGCGCTCCAAGCGCCCACGGAAACAGCGAAGGTGAAACATTTTTTTTTGCTAAATAGAGCATTAGTCTAAAATTTTGACACGCTTGAAAGACTCTGAAAAGAAGTGAAACGCTTTGGATATGTCAACAATGTGTAAAGCTGAAAGCGCGTCTATCTTTCCTAACTTTCTCGGAGAATGCCAGCGCTCGGAGATTTTCACAGATCAACAGGTAACGGTCTCAACCAATGAGCACCGTGAGAGGCGAGGGTATTGAAGATCTTCTTGAGATTTTTCATCATCATCTTGGGATAGCGAACACCTTCAGGATTGTGGCGAACCACTAGGCCTGAACACCCAGTAGTTGCTCGCTCCAACTATTGATTCTCCTCTCAATACTGTAGAGCAAAAGAAGAACTCCTTGGATGTGCTCCTATAGAAGGAAAGAAAAAGGGAGCATGTAAAAGAAAGAGAACTTTTTAAAAAATTAAGAAAATAGAAATCCATGCACTTATAAAAAATTTGTAAACCTTTTTTTACACCTCTGGATTGGAGCTTTCGTAAATGGGCTCCAAACCTTACAGCAATAGTATGTGCTGGTGTCACGTCAAAATTGAGCTTTCAGCGCACTTAGTGCAGCTGTGTTGTGTTCTAACCTAGAAATTTACTGCCGATCGCTCCAGCACAATTTTTTCTCGCTCCTACAGTCATCCTTTTCAAGCCAACATGGAACCTGTTGGTATGCGGCTTCTGTCAACTAGTCCACATTGGTCCTGCCTTTCGTGTCTTGAAATGGATTTTTCCTCCTTTTTACTTCTAGAATTCTTCCTCGAGCATCTTTTATCCTGCAACAGTGTCTCGATACTTTCACCTAATTCTGATACAAGAGAGTTGACCTAATACTTTTAAGGAAGTTGTCCAGCATCAGAAATTGCGTGAAGGTGTCCAGGAGCATCATGGAATCCTGTCTGCGGCTACCGCAAAGAGCTATGTGTAGAAATCCAAAGTCCTCTTTCCTATGCAGTTCTTCGATAATAATAATAATAATAATAATAATAATAATAAGTATAATAAGCTTATCAGCAACAGAGACATGTGAGGTTGAAGACGAGATATTATAACTGGACACAAGAACAGAATTCTAGGTCGATATGGGTAAAATATGATAAGGACGAACAAGTGAATATCATAATACTGCTACTATGTAGAGATGTAGCTCTCTAGATTTCGACGAATTTTCACCAATGTATCTGACCGCTTTCTAATTAATTCGGATCCACTCTCTCATTTGAGTTTTGTTAATGAGAACCCTTTCGTTTGCTACAATCTCTCCACTCCGTCATCACATATCAAAATAAGCTCAATTTCTTACCAGTATGTAATTTTCAAATTTTTCTGGCGAGTATAACGCAATCGGAGGAGGTGCCGGCTGTCGCGTACACCCAATACCAGGTTCTTAGTTCGAGTTTCTCGCTCAGGCCAACCAAGTCCGGGGTCGGTGGAATGGTAACAGACTTGCCTGAGGAGGTCAAAGCGCTAAGCTGTTCATCGCTGGCTACTGCAAGTCATTGTATGTTCAAAAATGTATTCAAATTGCCTCCACGACACGACAAGTAGAAGTAGAATGCGTGGCGCATCTTACAAGGGGTTGAGCATCGCCGTCCCTTATCCTTACCTCTTATAGGGTTAGCTGAATTAAAAATTGGCAAGATCCCAACCTGTTTCACCTGGTTCATTACCTCGTCGGTGTTGTTGAGCGCCTCTCCCAGGTGAAGCGTCCAACATGTTGAAAATGCGATGCAGATGTGTGCAGCAGTTCTCTTCGGAAATGTTCGCCGTTCGAGCAATAGCAGCTGAAACTGCCTCATTCGTGAGCACTTCTACTCAGATCCATGGCCACATATCCGCATTCACGGTTGAAGTCGACCAGCTTCTTAATAAGTCCTCCATGTTATGGACAGGAAGTCGTTGTTGAGGCATAGATGGTGCAGTTTCTGGTCGATGATTTGCATCCCTACGTCTTCTCATTCCAGTTCGTGCTTGAAGTTTCCGAGGGTGGCGCTGAAGAGCTTTGGGGATATGATATCCCCTTACCGAAGCCCTCTCTTCACATTGACGACGAAGTCGTTGTAGAATGGAGAGATCTTGGTCGTGAATCCACTGTACAGCTCTCGAAGGACTCTGATGTACTGAGTAGGAACGCCCTGAGTGAGCAGGGCGTCGAGGACCGCTTCAGTTTCGACGGAGTCGAATACCTGCTTCAGGTCGATGAGCGTAAGGCACAGCGGCAGCTTGTACTCTCGCGATACTTCGATGAGCTTCGTAATGGTGTGTATGTGGTGATCGTGCTGAATCATCTCCGGAATCATGCTTGTTCGCATCAGACAGGTAGCGTGTGGAAAGCCAAGCCAAGTTGTTGATGAGCGTTGGCGAGAGGTTCTTTAGATTGGTGATCTGTCGGAACAGAGTGCTGAGCCTTATTCACCGCCTCTATGGCGTGCCAGTTCTGGATGTGACAACGTCTACATCTTGCGAAACTTTAGTAGGCTGGAATGAGTGTTGAGGAGAACGGTGTCGCGATCGGCGAGTTTGATGTCGTGTCTGACTTTTGGGATGAAGAGTCACGACTGAATGAAGCTTGAATTAGTATTCTATCACCTGGTGAAAACGCGTAAGTTGTCTGAGGAAGATAAGAGCTCGTTGACTGCAAGCACATACAAAATGCGGCCCATAATAAGCTGTGTGAATGGACCGACCGATCGAATCTCAGGGTTCTTTAACAAGATTGTCGGTCAACTTCTCAGCTTTATACCTTCACATTTGGCTAATACGGAGCAGTTTCTAAACCGTCTACGTTCTAGCCAGGAGTGTGCTCTGACTTGTCGTCGGTGTGATGAGAAATTGCGTTATCTGCCCATTTGGGAGAGATGGAGATTGCGCACAAAAAGGCGTTGTCAACCAAATCCAGTGCTTAACCTGTGACGAGCTATACATAGGTGAGACAGGAAGGGTACTTAGTTTTCGCATCAATGAACACCTAGCTGGAAAATTGAAACCAAGCTTGTTGACCCCACTGGGTAAACATCGACAAGAACCCCACGGCGGAACCGACTTTGACGTTAAGTGCACTGTGTTGCTACATGGAAGTGAAATCGGTGCCGGAAAGTCTCTCGAGGCTTCCTGGATTCTGGAGTGCAATCCAACAATGGACAACCGAAACGAGTGAATTTCAATAACCAGCGACTTCCTGCCCTTCATACCGTTGTGTGAGTTCTGAGACTGCGCAGTCTACACTTATTAGTATAGGCCTGTATGCTAGGTCCCAGTTGCTCATTGATGGTCCTATAGCTCAGCCCTCTCTCAGCGCTGGTGGAACAACGGTGAGTTTGGTATGCTTCAGAGGGGCGCTTCTTGACATTTGTGGCAACCCATTGTAACTAGAGATGTAAAGAAGTATGCCTTTGACGGAATGACTTGCCGGATCTAAAGTTTCGAAGTACTTTCAGGCATTTTGAAAAAGACGAGCTGTCGAAACGTCGGGCGAAATAAAAGTTATACCGCCATAACAAACATGCGTGGCACAGAACGATCAAATATAGCTGAATTAGTACCTGCAGTGCTCCCTTCATTTTGTTCTCCTCATCGAGGAGAATTGTGCTCTAGAAAACCAGACATCGGCTGCTCTCAAATGCGTCAGAAACTTTTGCAAACAAGACTTTAGGAAGGTTTGGCTGTAAACCCCTTCGAATGTGGCTGCTCCATCGATTGCGGTTACCGGATGCCAGGGGGCCATTTTCGGTTTTTTCCCGGGTCGTCGACAAGACACTTCTCTAACGGCGGCGGCCATCTGTTCCCGTCTTCATCGTCGTCGTGTTTTCCATGGCGCCGCCTCCTCTACGGGAGGAGGCCGAGGGCCTCCTAGCGGCTGTCGCCCACGTCGGGACTCAGCCAGCCGGCCGAGCCAGTGTACTGATTCGCTATTGATCCGCTCTGATCCGCCTAATTCTTCTTGATCAGGCAGCCTCAAGTATTCACTGGAACTCATAATGGATGGCTCGTATCCCTCAGTTCATTTTCGCAGTGTCCAGTCTTTCGGTTCCATTACGATTTTCGTGGAATGTCCTTCTCTTTTGTTTCTTTATGAGGCATTTGATTTAATGGATTCCTTGAGAAATTTTGAAGTACCTAGTGAACCTGTGCTTATGCGGTTCTGCTTGTAGTTGGTAAGGCGCTATGTTCTAATCATCTATTTATGACAGACGTGAGTTCATACTCTCTAAATCCTCACTCTTCGCCAAGAAGGAGAACCGCTCTCGTGGCAACTGCGGACCCTTCTTTCGAATTCTGCGACGGTCCTTTTCCCAGCATCTTATAATGCGATTAACATATAACCAAAGTAATGAACCGCTTGGTAGCGCATTCGGAGGAGGTGCTGACTGTCGCGTGCATCCAATTACAGGTTCTTGGCTTGGGTTTCTCAAGCCTTCCATCACCCGGGGACGGTGAACTGGTACCTGACTTGAAGGATAAACACTGACCAGTACATGGACTGGTCATCGCAATTTAATGTTTATGTGTACAAATGCCCTGTTATTTGGCTACCCTAATGTGCTGGTTCCACGGGGGTGTTTGGCATACTCTTGCCTCGAAGCTTCTGCACATACATATGATAAAGGTATAGAGCACCAGGACCAGATGTTGCAAATAACATTTTTGCTTAGCGGCATGCGCTATTTGCAACCACCAGAACAACAAACTTCTATAATTTTCCCCTATTTTAAATTGCCGAACTCTTCCCATCGCGCTAAATCTATGTCTCGCTCTTTTCAGCGTTTTTATTCTTTTTATTATCGTCTTTTTTTCTTCTAGATTGTCACGTACATGTTTGAGCACTTCATGTCGCGCTCATTGCAGTGTTGAAATAAATAGATAAATTTATACTATTAATTTTGTAATTATGTTCCCTTCACGAAATAACATAAAAATAGAATGCGTGGCGCATCCCAGAAAGTAATTGGCGGTTCGCCTCGGCGGGAAATCCGAACCGGGAACCTGGTATCGGGTGCAAGCGACAGTCGGCGCCTCCTCCGACTGCGCTACTTCGTGAACAATGCACTTGTAATTTAGATTGAGATGAGGGTTACTTTCATCTCCAGATGAGAGCTCTATGCGTTGGGAAATCTAGTTGCGGAGCTATTTCACTTTTCCTGTTCAAACTAAATGTCTCAACAAAATAGCATATGAAAACTAATTTTTCGGGCACTATTTGCATTATTATGTATTCTATTGCCCTGTCACTTCTCTGGTCACCAGATTCTGCCGTCCATTTGTCATCTGTCTGTTTCAAGAACCGGGTGCTCTCTACGAACTGATCTGGAGCTTCCTGAATGTCTTTATGTGCGTTTTGATTTGTCGGTTCTGTTTCGGCAAATATTGAGCCCCTAACTGAAAACAACGTACCCGTAAAAATCGGAACCTTAACGATTTCGCGATGGTATTTATGCTCGCGATATCGCAGTACGTGTGTTCCACCTGATTTTCTATGAATTTAAGTTTGTTCTTTTGTTCTTTTAAGGTTGAGCTATCAATTGCCTTACATAGCTTCTATAGTTGTTTTTATTCTCGTTTTTCACCTCCCTTTTCAAAATTTACGTGGCTCTACATATATTGCAAATCAGGTGCCGGCCGTCGCGTGCAGATGATGTGCTGATACCAGAATCCTGGTTCGGTTTTCCTTCTGAGGCCAACTAAGCGTTTCACCCCTCCAGGGTCGGTGAAATGGTAAGAAACTTATCTGAGAAGGATAAAGTGTTCACTGTTTCATCGGCTAGCCACCAATAGTCATTGTATTGCCAAATACGCATTGAAATTGCCTTCACGACATCCCTTTGAAGTAGAATGCATGGCGCATCCCAAAAGGAATTGAGTGACGCCGTCTTTTATCCTTATCCTAATAAATACAGCCTCGTCAAGCGGGACCAAGACTATGATGTGGTCGATATACGTTACCACAAGAGTTTAAAAAGCACAAAGCTGCTGTCCGAATTTCCTCAAGATGCGTATACAGGTTTCTTTACTCCGTTCTTTATTTTTCCCCTTTGCAGATCAATAAAAAATGTATAAGGAATAATCATAATGGATTCATTCAGTGATTTGCTGTGTAGTTAATAGTTGTAGTAGCTCATTTTCTTGACTGTTAAGGGGGTTTGTGTTGCCCGTCTGATCCACGAGCGTTTCATGAACTTCCAACCCGTCAAGCGGCTTCGATGAGATCGAAGGCTCCGTTGAGAAATAGTCTCAGACTTTAGGAGCTCTCCGCCGTTTCCACTGAAATGTATGTGCAGTGTATCAACTCGTCTATGACCTCTGGACCATCCTTAACGAATAGTTTCCCATACATTAGCTCCTCTTCAATAACTCTGTAAACATGATATGCGGTGTGCTTGTCTCTCTAGGCGGTCCTCTGTCAACATTACAGTGCGCTGCTCCAGCTCTTCAAAGCTGATCCATGAATTCACTTTTTCGTTCGCAGGTCGCATCTTTTCGAATTTTCAATGTCGATTAATACGTTCCGCACTTGTACTTTCCTTATAATTCTAACCTTACGCGTACTCATGTTTTCTTGTCGAACAATAGGGTGATTCTAGTTTCCGGAACACGTTGTGAACTCCGCTGCGCTTTCATAGCCAATCGAGCGTGTTTCTGGAGCTGTGAATAGCGAGCAAATTAATACACACCTTAGTTATAGTTGGCACAATTGAGACTCTTCCGATATTCTTTATTGGCAAGCTTTCGCTGCTTAGCAGCTTCTTCAGGCCTTTAATAACATTACATATACTGAATACCATCATTAAAACATACAATAATAATAACAAACACTTTAGTAATAATGAAGCAGAAATGAAATGAAGTGGGAGACTGCCACTTCATACAGCAAAAGTATTTATCAAAAGTTTAGAGAAGGCTAGAATAAGAAGAAAGATGAGGGCTAACCAGTTTCTTTGAGATATGCTTCGCACCTTTCCTTTATGTTATCTCGTAAAAGCTCCTCCTCAGATTCGCATTTACGCTATGAATCGGCCCGTAAGACTAGCCAGAACTGATCATGATCATGGAGCTTTATCTTTTGAGGAACCTGGCTCAACAGCAATGGACAAGAGCTATCCTTTGCGGAATGCGCCACGTATTCTATTTCTCTGGGAAGCAATTTGGATCTATCCTAGTCCGGGGGAGCCACATAACTGAAGCGTATGTAAACAAATCGACTTGGGAGTTACCGAGCGACTCCTACAGAGCACGATAGAACCTAAACCAGAAAAATTCACGAGCAAAGAAAAACGAAAAAAATAAATGTTTTCGCCGCGGTTGTAAGCGGGTGAAGTTATGTGCCCTCCTCACCATGTTAGATCCTGGTTATAACATGTCAAGCTGTGGTGAGCACGCCGCACGAGTCCACTGCGTCGCTCTTTGCCTGCCGATACGGTTGTCACATCTTTTTTTCTTTGTTTTAGGTTCTATCGTGCTCTGTAGGGGTCGCTCGGTTAGTCCCAAGTCGATTTTTTACACACTTTTCAGTTATTTGCCCCCCCCCCCCGGACTAGGGTAGATCCGGCAATTTTAATGCTGCATATTTGGACTATGCAATGACTTGATGGCCCACCACTGCACAACCCCTTCCTAGACAAGTCTAGCACCAACTCACCGAGGCTTCGTTGTCATGGAAAATCCGAACCAAGAGCGTTGAGTCGAAATGAATGCAACAGGCGGCGCGTTCTCTGACTGCACTACCGCGCACCCAAAAAGAAATACTGTTAAAAATAGCAACAACAACAGGTAAAACCGCAACATATGTCATCCGCACTAGACATGTAACACGTGTTCATGCTTTACTACTGCCGAGGTGTTGGGGCTGTTCATGAGAGATGTACACAACGATGGAATGATTAATGAAATGTGGACCACGCTGGCATGGCACTGCGATATAGTTCTCTCTCTCTCATCTTTGTATCCGCAAGAACTTTCAGTGCTCGAAATGATTGTGAAAGTTTGGTGCAACATCCTAAGATGCTCCTGTGCCGGACAGTATTTGAGAAAGGTCCTATTCTACTGGGACATTAAAGGCTTATGCAAAAACGCACACCGCCATGTGTTTCAACCTAAAATAATCTAATGGTCAGGGCAATAGGAAGAATGTGAACGAGACTAAAGAAGAAGAGCACCAAGAGGAGGCGTGGTACCCGTATCTTCCTAATGGTTCGCTTTTCAACATGGGGCAACACCATACTTTATGCTGATGGTGACACTGAAGTGCTCCACCTGGCTTCACTGCTGTTAAGACTTCTGAATGTCGCTTGACGGTGGTAGGATTGTTTAGACGTGAGAAAGCAGATTTGTTACTAACAGAATAAATTAAGGATAAAGGACGACGTTAGTGAGTCTCCCTGGGCTGCGCTACGCATTCCACTTTTACGTGGTATTGTGGAGATGATTTGGAAGCGTATGTGGCCAGAACGTTGACTTGTGGTGGCCAAGCGATGCAAAAGTCAGCGTTTTATGCTTCGCGGACAAGTCTGGTACCAAGCCACCAATCGCGTAGGGATCGAAGACCTTGCTGGCCTGGGTGGATATCCGAACCAGCAACCTGGAATCGTTTGCACGAGACAGCCAGAGTCTCCGACTGCGCTACCACACACCATGCTTCGTATTACAAGGTTTAATGCCGTGCCGCCCCTCACAACGAAGTGGTATCGTAAGCGCAGCAATAAAAACATCATTGTGCACTACCGTTCGGCCCATCCCACTAGGACTAAAAAAGCTGTGATAAGAAGCATGCTTCATACAGCAGCGGAGGTCTGTAGTGTTGAGCGGGAGCGCAGGGAATCTATGGAGCGAAATTGCTGCGCAAAATGAGTACTTAAACTCGGGAAATTTGCAACGCGGCAGACACAACCGAGAAAATAGACAATGCACGCCGGAGGCTCTCTCTAGCAGGATCCCTTTCCTAAAGCCATTTATCTCTGATGAGGTCATCACTGCCATCAGAAAGTGCCTGAGAAGGATGGGATTAGATGAGTCGGTAGTTCTTACGGAATTACCGCCCTGTAGTCTGAAATCTCAGCTGGTAAGAAACCGCACATACGACCGCCTTTGTGTTACTCCTGACTGTGTGGTCTGTCCGGCTGGCAGAGATGGAGATTGCGCCGTTTCTGGGATAGTCTACAGGATCACCTGCCGCAGCTGTGGTGAAAAGCATATCGGTGAAACCTCTCGCCCACTCCATGTACGCGCCAAAAAACACATGGAGAGCAAGCAAAGGTCGCGAATTTCCACTGCGCTGGGTGGCCACAGGGTCAACTTCCCCCACGGAGAGGACTTTGAGGTCAAATTTGAAATTTTAGCGCGTAAGCCCCAGACGTCGGCGCGGAAAGCCCTGGAGGCATTTTGGATACAGGCTACTGGCCCAAAAATCAACCGGAAGGGGGAGTGCCTATATATAACCCGGGAGCTCAGGCCATACCTCCGGCTAGCATTCTACTCAGGGTACGGTCTTCGTTGGTAGCCTCACGAGCACTACTGCCCTGATCGCCTGGCGACCCTTGGTTAGGTGAGATTCGATTGCTGGCTCCTACTCATCTTGTGTACGTCTAATTGGTCTAAAAATCCAGTAGGGTTGAGGAGACCCTTGGTCGAGTGGTCACACTTAGGTTTGCTTCCTTTCAGGGTCTGAAGAAGGCGATCTCGCCGAAACGTAAGCCTAATAAATGCTGTTAGCAACCTCGCCTAGAGTTCAAGGAAGAACTACTACGAATTCGGCATCATGCCGAGGTTCATAGAAAGTCGGACATGGCAACTATGTTCACATATTTTTGGCACGTGTAGCGCAGTTGGAGAAGGTGCTGGTTGTTGCGCGTACCCGAAAACAGGTTCCTAGTTCGGACTTCCCGCCCAGGCCAATCAAGCTTTTCAACCCTATGGGTCGGTGAATTGGTACCAGACTAAGGAAGGATAAAGTGCTGAATTTTTCGTCGGCTGGCCACCGCAAGTCATTTACGGCCGACTACGTATTCAGATCGCCTCCACGACATTCCGTAGAAGCAGAAGTGCGTGACACACTCTAAAAGGTTGTGAGTAATGCCGTACTTTATCCTTATCCTTCTTGGCACACCCTTCCATAGCACCATATTAAGGTATACATACTAAGAGGCTTCAGTCAATCTCCTATGGGAAGGTATGATACCCTGCAACAACTTTTCCCACACTTTGAAGGTACGGCTACAGTAACTGTCTGAGTGGTAGTGTATGGCAATCAATAAGAACAGAAGTAATTGCTTTTCCTCTACATTTTGCATACTATTAGGTTGGCAACTAATTTCGTGGACTCTCAAGAATCTTCAGCAAAACTATTTATTAACAAATAACAAATGACAATTTTTAATCAAAATAAGATCCCTCGGAACGCAGAAGTGCTTCCTATATATTAGGTAGCTGGTCTATCCCACGGCCATAGAATTATTGTGCTTTTAAGGCCAAGAATCTTTGGAGGTGCATTTTGACAGGGTCCACATTATTAAATCGTCTTCCAACCAAGAAGTACTGCACCGAACTAAAAATGTGGCAGTCACTCGGCGCAAGGTCTGGGCTGGAAGGTGGATGAGTTTGACGCTCCCAGTCAAGGTCTTCTATTTTTTGAGGCGTCCGGTTAGCTACGTTCTCTCCGTTTGGGGGTGTCAAGAAGGTATTAACTTCTGGGAGCTCGTCAAGAACGGTTCCGGCATTAATGCCGTAATCTACTCTTCTCAACCTGGCCGAGCGTAGGCTGAACTCCGCTGGAATCGGTTCAGACAGATTTTCAGGAGCGGAATTATCTATCAGCAAGACAACGCCAGATCACACGTCACGAATCGGGAGCTTCAAAAAATCGAAGACCTTAGCTGGGAGCGTCTAACTCATCCACCTTACAGCACAGGCTCTGCGCCAAATGACTAGCACCTTTATAGCACGCTGCAGCACTTCTTGGTTGGAGGACGATTCATTAATGTGGACCATGTCAAAATGCACCTCCAAGGATTCTTGGCTTCAAAAGCACAAGAATTCTACGGCTGTGGGATGGGCCAGGTAGATGATAAATGGCAAGCAGTCCCGCGTTCCAACAGATCTTAATTTGGTTGAAAACTGTTATTTGTTATTTGTTTATGAACACTTTTGTTGAAGGCGCTTGAGAGTCCACGAAATTAGTTGCCAACCTAATATAATACTTAGGTTCGGCTAAGAAGAGCTACCCACTTGGTCACTGGCTTTTCATTCAGCTTTACAATTCACCCACATCAAACAGAGAAAAACTGATAGCTCGCATTCAGCCGTGGAAGATCGATGTGGGAAAAGCTGGCATGAGTCGGCAACCAGACACCGCTTGGTTTTTGTGTTGCTTGAAGCCGCGTTGTCAGCTCGACGCGGAGTCGAAAGTCGATTTCCCTAACTGCTCCTACAATAAGGGACACGAGGGTAAGTGGTGGCGTAGTTGGAGTAGGCACTGATTGTTTCTCGCACTCTGATTAGTTCTCCTTTGTACGAGTCTTCTATATGCCAAATTGTCTTCGAATGGAACCTGCCTGGTGTAAGGCTATTTATCCATCGGCTGGTTTTCGTAATCCGCTGCCCAGACTAAATGAGGGTAAAGGATAAAGGATAAAGGACAGCGTTTTTCAATTCCTTTTGGGATGAACCACGCATTCCACTTATGCGGGATGGCGTGGAGGCGATTTGAATGCGTATTTGGCCATACAATGAATTGCGGTGGCCATCCGATGAACAAGTCAGCGCTTTATCCTTACCAGACAAATCCGGTACCACTTCACCGACCTCGGAGGGAGGGAAGGCTTGGTTGGCCCGGGCGGGAAATCCGAAGCAGGAACCTGGTATCCGGTGCAGGCGACAGTCGCCGCCTCCTCCGACTGCGCTACACGCGCCCATACAGACTAAATACTTATTCACAATGCCTCAGGGGTATCTCGTAAAATAACAAGGCATCGCCCATCCCACGAAGCAACTGACTAACGCCGCTCCTCTTATCGCTCTACCATTCAAGTGGCGCTGTCTAAAGTGTGTCTGTGTGAATCGTCATTAAACCCAGTTCAGTCGGAAAAAGCAACTACTCTAATGCAAAAAAATCCTTCGAAGAGAAACTTCGTTGAAATCTGTAGGGCTGAGGTTTACTACTAATTTATTTTTGAAGGTTTTTTTCGGTTGGCTCCCGTTTTGCTTTCAGTAAACATCTGGTTCTAGCTAGTTTTCTTGCACCGCTACAATGCGGGACTAGAGCTGAGCATGCAGTCTCTTTGTTCTTCATATCACATTCACGAGAATTTCGCCTCTTTTCGATTTTCATTAGAGCATATTGCCCGGACTGCCGAATACGCCGACTTTATGCATTCCAGAAATCGATTGCGCGTTTCATTCTCTTCTGTACATAAGCCTTTTATCATCCCCGATTTGGCCGATGAAAGACGTGGAATAGAAAAACGGAACGCCACCCTGTTAAAATAGTGACTATTACTAATTTTTTTTTATTTTTACGAGGAATCACATCTCAAGTCGAGCAAGCACTACCAACCTCCATCACAGTCCCCATTCTGCCATATCGTGAGTAACTACTATTTAATCATTTTCTATCCTCCATTGGAAAATATTTAACAACAGTACAATATGCATGTAAACACGAATACAAAGCCACATTTGTTACTTTTCAAGCTGTGGCTATTACACATTACACAGCCGTCGGTCTTCGATGCAAGACAGCATCGATCGACTGCTCCTCATCTACTCAATCTCCATGACTTTTTGATGCTACATATATACTTGTTTGTAATAGATTTCTTCAAAGACTGCCCCCAAGTTTCATTCTATTCCATTTTCACTTTAAACGAACATTTAAAGGATAAAGGATAAAGGAGGGCGTTACTCAATCCCTTTTGGGATGCGCCACGAATTCTACTTCTACGGGATGTCGTGGAGGCGACTTGAATGCGTATTTGGCCATACAATGACTTGCGGTGGCCAACCGATGAATAAGTCATATCCTTGCCAGACAACTCTTGTACCAATTCACCGACTCCGGAGGGATGGAAGGCTTGGTTGTCCTAGGCAGGAAATCCGAACCAAGAACCTGGTATCGGGTGCACGCGACAACCGGCGCCTCCTCCGACCGCGCTACCCGTGCCATTTGGATGCATTTCTTGAAGAACTCCAGTGGCTGCGACTCGAAAAAGTTGGACACCCAAATTTCGACTTCGTTACGGTTCTTGAATTGTTTTCGATGATAGCAAGGTCTGGGCTATAAGGAGGGTGAGGCAGAAGTTCTCAGCCTAACTCTTCAATTTTTTGCTGCGCGATTGTGCGGTCGAACACTGCCAGAGGAGTTTCACAGTCGCTGTGTTCACTCCGTGTTTAGCAGTGCTTGGTCCACGCGGCTCAGTTGCTTTTTGTGAAGGCCTGCCGTAACTGTTCGGCCTGGATCCAGCACCTCAAAATGCACCAGACCTCTACTGTACCACCAAGCACCGAGTATGGCTTTTCTTCCGTGAATGTCAGGCTTCGTTGGTGTCTTCGGAACCTCACCGGGGCTCAAGCATTGCCGGTTTCGTGTGGTATTGGTATTGTCGAAGTGCATCCACTTCTCGTCTGACGTCACGATGGAGTCATAGAAACCGCTGTTCTTGGTTCTGCGGATGAAAATTCAAGCGATGGCGACACGTACTGTCTTTTTTGTGTCGCTGTGCTGGTGTGGCAATCATTTTCCACACCGATTCGACTTTCCAATTGCATGCAATGGTGGACTGGTGACAACCGTACCCCGGGACCTCATGTGTTTCCTGACTATCCACAACTCTAGGGCGCCGCTGATGCTCTTCGTCTTGAAGGCTCTCATCACCGTCTCGGAAACGTTGAAACCATCGCTGCATTAACGTAATGATGGAAATTCGTTACAAATCCTTCAGACAAGATGCGATGGGATTCTGCAGCAGTTTTTTTGTTGCTTGAAGTCGTACAGCAAGCAAACTTGTACTCAGTACTTTTGCTCGATCATCGTTAGTCTAAAAATTTCTTTAAAAGGGTCAATGAATCGAAACGAAACTTTGGGCAAAGATGCCTTGGGAAACGCGTGTTAGACACGTAAAGTTACGTTACCCAAGAAATAAGAATAGCAGAAAAATGACAAATCGAAAGCAGGCGACATTTATAATCCGAAAACCTAATATGTGTCAGAGTCTTCGTACTGAAAAAAGGTTATGGTACAATCGTCTCCGAACGTTCCCGAAACGCGTTTGCAAACGTGGAACATTTTCGACCGCTTCATGAAAATCGTTGACACTGCTGAACAGCACTTGTTCTCAACGTATGCTCATCAGATAGGATGCTCGGATGGAGAAGAGGATGGGTTTTGAGCTTGCTTGTGAGAAGACAGGGGCAATTCCATCTCAAGATGTAATCGTTGTACGTCGAAAGATGTCGTCGTAGTCACTTGTGACCTTAGTGGGCACACTGGGGCAACGAAATGCGGGTACAGCTGTTATGATGGTTCCAGATGCGAGTCACGTACCGTCGATGGTGTGCGAATTCTTCAGTATGCTGGTTCAGACGACCCTACTATCGTGAAAACGAAATTTCGAAAATTCGGTTCACACCTCACCTAGTTCTGTAGCGGAGATGTCAAAATGCAAACGTAAGAAATTGACCGCTGTGGATTCTTAATGTTTCGGTTCTCATCCAACGCCCCGTCCAATGGAAGAGTACATAGCACTAGTCACTGTCTCTTCGCTTCCTGCGGTGAGAACGGTCTTCTAAAAGAGGGAACTTGGTGATTCTGAAGGTGAATATTATACCTTTTTCACTATCAACACTGAGATAGTCTTAAAGGCACCACACACTTTTGTAACAACGTCGCTCGCCGCCGTGGTTAAGGATAAGGCAAGGACGCCGCCAACGGCGAGCTCTGCGTCTCTGCCCTATGGATAAGGATAGGGCCGCGGCGTTGCCGCAGAAGTGTGCGGAGGCCTGTGAGCAGATAGCGGCGCCATTATTGTCGATTTTGGGTTCGACGCCGCATTAGGCCTTTGTCATACCATCGCTCACCCCGAGCGATGCCTAATGATATGCTCCCATATCGATCGGGCGGCGCGATGGAATCGATATGGGTGCATATCAGTGGACGTCGCTCGGGGTGAGCGATAGTATGACAAAGGCCTTAGGCTGCGCTGGCCCAGCGACGATGAGTTGTAAGCAGAATTGTTTGGAGCAAATAAAAACACTGACTGCGAAAATCGATAGCAATCGATCAGCATTGCATCCTTGCTATTTATTATTTATTTCGAAACTAATTCTAGCAGTTTTAACACATACGTTGCCCTCGTCCAAAATTGTTAAGAGCAGCCGAAGATTGTTGTTATTGATTGATGTTGGTAGACCTTCACTTCTCGGTCAACCCAGCGGTCATTGTGCTCGCGTCAATCCCATTCCAAGTGGAGAATTATTGGGAATCGACCGAATCCCAACTTCCCACTCTGGTGAAGGTGCGTACCACCTGCCGCCTCCGTGCTATTATATGCTAACAAACCAGCTCTTGCGTCGGATAACAACCGACTTTCACCCTCCTTCGAACCTTTTATAGTGGGGCCGAAACAGTAAATTTTCAACTGCGTTATTATTCCGACTGGAATATTAACACGACTACCATATCAGCAACAGTTGCCGTTATCAATCGATATTGACAAGTCGGCTACCGTTGGCTACCATATATTAGGTCTTTGCATTGAAATGGCCGATTTTGCTACCCATCTTCTGGTAGATTTTTCATGGCTACAAATGTTCCTGCTTCATGAATTGTATGTAGTTTTCGAAAGGCAGAATCTTCGCTTTCCTATAGTTCACAGCTTTTGTGACATAATTGCCTATTCCCGAGTTTTTGACGTCGCTTTACAGTATGGATGACCAGGTGTTATTCGCGTGCTCTACTTATATGAATGAAAAAGTGGACACAACGCTGCGACCGTAGCTCATAACATCAGCGCTTCATTTGGGGAGGATTCGGCTAAGGAACGCGCAGTTCGCCATTGGTTGGAAACGTTTCGATTTGGAGATGAAGGTCTCGAAGGTGAAGACCGAGGTAGGCTGCGCTCACTCCTTAACGACGACCAACTCAAAGCCAAAGAAGCGGATTTGCGTCAAAAGCTACCACAGCATTTCGGCGTTGACGGCAGCTCTATCAGTCACCACTTGAATGCGATCGGAAAAGTAAAGAAATTGGATAAGTGGATTCCGCACGAACTGACCGCCGGGCACGTGGTGATGCTTTACGAAACCTATGTTTCGTTGAGGCTGCGCACTCGAAGGAAGCCTATTTTTTGGACAGTATCGTGACATGCGACGAAAAATAGGTCCTTTATGACAATCGTCGTCGCTCTGCACAATGGCTGGACCAGAATGAGAGTCTCAAGGAGATGCCGAAACCAAGCCTACATCCAAAGGAGACCATGGTGACCGTGTGGTGAACAATGGCTGGTATAGTCCACTACAACCTTTTGAAGACTGGAGGCTATCACAGCGGAGATGTACTGTGCCGAAGTTGAAGAGATGCTCCAGAAGCTGATTGGAAAACAGCCGGTTTTGGTCAATCGAAGATTCCCAATCCAACGCATGACAACGCGCGTCCGCACGTTTCAAAAATTTTTGTCCAGAAACTGTATGAATTGGGATACGAAGCTCTGCCACATCCAGCATGTTCACAAGATTTGTCCCCTACCGATCATCATTTATTAAAGCATTTGGATCGTCATGTGAAGGATAAAAAATTCAGCAACCGAGATCATGTCGAAAATGACCTCCTATGTTTTATTAATTCATGTAGTCCTGAACTTTACTAAGATGGAGTGTCTAAACTACTGTCGCGTTGGGAATAGCGTACCAATGGTAGTGATGTTCACGTCGATAATAAAATAGCTCCCAAGCAAAGTCATGATCTGTCAAAAATTCAGTCAAAATCGGTCATATGCAACGATCTATCATGTTGGTCGTCATTTGGCCATTTTCAAGTCTTCCCGTACCCGCCCAGAAATCCGCCGACACTCATTGGTTGACTACGTGTTTAAAGGATCGCTGTTATCCTTCTTCCGCCAAGCCGCGAGCGCTCGTCGTTCGCGCGCACCTATCGCAATATTTGGCGCGATCGTCCTCACGCATCTTTGCGGCAGAGCGCGAAATCTTTCTTCCCCAGCCCTACCCGCTCAGGGGGGGGGGGGTCCGCTGCTGGGTTCTCCATAACCAGGCTAGGGAAAGGACTCCAGGGTGGGTGCCATCCAAGCTGCCCATGTGGAAACTGCTTTCGTCACTCAGGGGTAGTCCGCAGCTGGGTTCTGCGCACTTGGAGCGCGAAGCACATACGTCTGCAAAAATGCGCAAAAAATGCCCCAAAGTCGATTATAATTTAGAGCCCCTCAAATCCCAAGTAGTCAGCTGAAGCGCTAGTATACCTCAACGCAGAAGAACCGAACCCCCGATCCCCTCGCACGGAGCATGCCACTATCCACTTTACCACCATCCGCTGCCGGGAGAGCCATCGCGGGGTGCTCATGAGACTGATCGAACCTCAACGTGGACGCCGACGCGCGATCTCTAAGCTAGGAGGGCGCAGACAGCATAAGTCTACGTCTCATTTCTATGACGTGACGCGACCGCGCGCGGCTGCTCGGAGGAAGAATAGTCGTGACCGTTCTAAGGCCTATGGTATACTCCGCTGCAGCGACGCGAGAGTGCACAGCGACGCGACGGCTCGCGATGCGCGTCGCGAGCCGTCTCCATCACTGAGGCAGACATAGTTCACGCAGTTCTGCAAACGGAGTCTTTTGCAGAAGTTTAGCGAATCAGCTGATTCAGTGCATTTTCTTCTTGGATTCCTTGTTTTGTCGATCGTTACGTTCGTGATTTCGCGTTTTCCTGTTTTATCGCCATCTGATCGGTAAACCCTTGTAGGATTGTGGTTTTCAACGGTATTTCGTCGATGTCATGTTTAGCTAGGGGGGAGGTTTCCGCCATGCCTGTGTCGACTCATGCTTTCCTTTCACTCCTGATTCCATCCACAGGCACGGAAACCCACGTTTCTGTGCTCGACACGACACGAGAGGGTTCTCGCGACGTGTCTAGCACGGAAACGTCCCAGTTGGCCCAATTTTCGGAAAGTGATGTTTTTCTAGGGGGGGGGAGGTTTCCGCCATGCTTGTGTCTACTCATGCATTTCTTTCGCTCCTGATTCCATCCACAGGCACGGAAACCCAGTCAACCCAGTATGTCAGTAGAACCTCCATATGACTTGTCCGGCACAGAAATGTAGATTTCGATGCCGGCGAGGAAATTCAGAGGCGAAACAAATGCGAGGATCGGCACAAAAGTGAGAAAAAATGGCCTCGAAAAATATCTCCTCAAAAAACTAGCCGTTCAATTGGCGCACTTCTGTGCCGGACAAGTCGCAGGGAGGCTCTGATGACATGTTCGGCACAGAAATGTAGATTTCGGTGCCGGCGAGGATATTCAGAGGCAAAAAAGCTAGGATCGGCACAAAAGTGAGAAAAAACGGCCAACAAAATATCTTCTCAAAAACTAGTCGGTCAAGCCCTCTAAAAAACCCAAAATGAGTCTAGCCACGATGAAAACCCTACGAGGAGAACAACAGAGACATCGCATGACCACCCAACATCACCAGACGTAACTTACAGGAAAGCAAATCTAGGGCCCCTGGGGGCCCTATATTTCCAATTTGTAAGTTATATGCGACCTTAGTGTAAGTTACTTCCACCTTACATGTAAGTTTGCACATCTAGGGTGTAGCATCCCTAGATTTGCTTTCTTACATGCAAGGTGCCTGTAAGTTACCTCAACCTTGCGCTTTTCTTACGTGAGGCAATCATTTACTAGCACTAATCGAGCATGTAACTTGCTCTCAATTTTCTGAGCAGCGAAGGCGCGCCGTTGACAGTTGCCCCGCGCCCGTCGCTGGAGCAACGCGGGAGTATACCATAGGCCTAAAGCGCGTCCAAGGGCCGGATTCATCAACAGTTAAACCCGTGGGTATGCGGGATATAAGTGGTAGAGATAAGATACGAGTCAGATGAAGATAAGTGAGGACTCAGAGACGCAGGCTTCATCGTGGGTTGCTCTATCCCCTATACCCGTGGGTTTATCGTTGAGGAATGCGGCCCCTGTGGTATTAATTTTGCGCCTACGGACGTGCGGATGGAAGAACGCACACGGATACGAGAAGATTAACTATAGTAGAATGCTGACATGATCCTTTACAGCAAGCACAGCTAACAACATTCGCCCTCAACATTAACATAGTGTGGCGTTAGCGCCTGCCTCCTCAGCCGACCAGTTGTTGCTTCAACAGCTCTCCGATGCTCCCACACCACCTACACCTGACAGAATTCAACCGGAAGGAGGTGGTGGTTCTTAACGACCGAACAGCTGTTTCTAGGAGCCATCCCCTCATACGTGTTACAGCCGCTTAGTGCGTATTTATGACCTCAATTTGTCATTTTTTGTACTTGTGGAGTTTAAGTCAGACGCATCTGGGTGCTATTAGCGGGATCTTTTGTTCGTCAAGGAATGTTGCGGAGTGTCTTCAATAGTCGACAAGTCATTGTCTGGCTATCAAACTCTGTGGCTCTCCAGCTACCCTGCCATTGATAAGGTTGATAAATGAGCCATCGGATATTTACAAGTGTTTTCATTCATGTAGAATTTTTTGGTTTCGGCATCTCTTTGGGACTCTCATTCTTGTCAACGTCTGGTGCGTTATATGAATGGAAAATTGTGCAGAGCGACGTGATGATTGTCATAAAGGGTCCGTTTTTCGTTGCATGTCACGATTCTGTCCAAAAAAGGCTCCCTTAGATGGTACAGCCTCAAGGAACACAGCTGTGACATGCTCACAACACTCCAGCTGCCACTTTAGGGCAGCGTACTGAGCGCTTGAAATTCCCTGCGCTCGTGCTCGCCCATATTTGTGTTTTCAACACACGCAATAACACCTTTCTGATCACTGCGAAAAGCTCTATCGAGCGGTGTCAATCTCGACCAGTCATGGAAAAGTCGATAACTTGACAAATTTGTATCGAGAACAATAGCATCGAGGACAGTGTCGTTCTAGGCCGACTCTGCGCGGACGATGACGTTATCGGAAATCGATGTTTTCGAGATTGGCCAAATTTTTCCGTCCACTCACCGGCCACCCTCATTTATCGGGTGGTCTCCTGCCATCATCGGCCAAATGGATTTTGGCATCGTGTTCGGCTTCCCGAATAATCCTCCGCCCCTGGGCAAAGTTGAGGAAAATCAGTTATCCTAACCCGACCACCCTCCGCTACCCACAGGGGAGGTAACCCACAAAAATCGGCGGAATTTTCAAAAACGAAGTCAGATTTGTAATCAGCGCCCCACATACCTCCCTAGATGATTTTGAACCAAGTATTGTTCAAAAAATCAGGTCAATTTCGAAAATATCTATTTTAGATGACGTCTTCGCCCGCGCAGGCGTCTTGGAGCGGCATTGTCCTGGACGCGATTCGAGATTGACACCATTCGATAGAGTTTTTCGTGATGAAGCTAATGGTATTACTGCGAGTGGTGAAAACACAAATATAGGCGAGCAAGAGCGCAGGAAACTTCAAGCGCTTAGTCCGCCGGCACAATATGACAGCCGTAGCCTCGCCCACGCATCTGCATGCCGTTAGCCAGCCGGGCCTTTCCGCAGTGGTCGACCAAATTCGAAAAAAAAAACATGGGCGCACAAGCCTCACCTGCATCCTCAGACCGCTGTAACTTGGTCTCTTTGTGAGCTACACCGTTGTGCTTTACTGTGCTTAGAAACCTCGTTCTGCCTACAATGTCCTCGAGTTGCTGCCGGAAAGAGTCGAACTTGACAGAGTTATTGCGCCCCGAACACGCCGGCGCATCCAATTTGCGAGCGGTAGCGCCTACTCGATTGACAGGTTCGATCCTATATGCACAGTTCACGGCGCACTCCAACGTCTCGCCGGGACAGAGTACAGCAATTCATGAATAGGGCGGCTGTTAAAAAAGCGTTCAGCAAAAACTAACGGTAATTCTGGACTCCGTTCGCACAGCCCTTCATCCTGACAAAATAGCATCGCTAAAGCTCACCATGAGTTGTGAACCCTCCCTTGTCAGCTCTGTTTCCCGCCCTAAAAAATTCAGTATGATTGTCACACTTTTTCCATGTTATAACGGTGAATAGCTTTCCTTTGGAAAGCACCGACATCACCAAAGAAGCTATGAGTAGTTGAATTCTTTCTTTCTCCTTGTGTTTAAATTCCAGGGCCGAATAGTCAGTGAGAGACAACTAGTCAGCGTTCGTGTTCCGTCGTCCGATGCAAAAACCGGAACACGAAATACGGAACGGAAGGTCTCAAAGTAGCCGGAAATCGGAACACGGAAACGTAAATTCCTCACATCCCTTGTGATGACGTTCATCTTCCCCACAGCTTCCTCCACGACTTTGGCATCGTACTGTTTATCCGTAACTGAGGATCTCAAGTCAGTTTAAAATGTGGATGTTAGACGGAATCAACCTATCAACGCCACGCCGTCCAGCTATTTCGATCCAATGGGGTCGTTGTCTTGCGCTTTCATCTAATATAAACATAGCAAAATGTAAAATTCGTAGAAGTGAAGAAAGGTGTAAAATAATAGAATTTTTAAAAATTATAATTAATTAAGAGAATGGTATGTCACAAAATATAAACATATAAAAAGGTTCGTTTCGCCACTACCTTCAGACGAACCTTTGTGTTATACTCCTCCCGTGGCTCTTCAGTGAAGAAGAGGAGTATATGTTAAGATTTCTTTAAAATCTGTCTATAAAAGAAAGAGATAGGAGAGCGAAATCTAAGTTTAAGCTTATAAAGGATGGCGTTATTCATCCTATTTTGGAATACGCCACGACTCTACCTCTACGAAATGTCGTGGAGGCCATTTTGAATTATTGGACTATACTTATTTGGACTATGCGAGAGCTCTGCGGTTTCCAGCCAATGGACAACTTAGTGCGTCACCCTACTTTCCTTGTTATTCCTATTATATTGCGGAATGGTCCGCGATTCGAGCAATTGATCGACCATAGGAGGCAGCGACTTGACCAGATGATCTTGCAGGGCGGCCGCGCTTGACCGGTTGGTCGTCTCTTGGGGTGGTCAAAATCCCCTATATAAGGCACCACCCAGTGTGCTAACCCGGTCATTATTACTTATTCATTGGTTGTGTTAGATTCTCGTTCGCATAAGCTCTTCTAGATCGCACAACACAGTTCGTTACATGTTACTTGTGTATGTTGTTATTAAAAATGGTTTAATTACCCAAGTTTGAGGTGCCAATAAAGTGTACAACTACTGTTCGTTGTGGAGTCGTGTCAATCCTCTACGACAACTACACTGAACCACCACAGCCACATTCTTCACAATGTGAACTTTATACTATAATTAACTTTATAATTCTCTAGAAGTTGGAATTGATTTGAAATGCTTTGTTTTTATATCCAATGTGTGAGACAATAAAAATTTCTACAGTTTTACATACTTTTTTACTTTGGATTGAGAAGCTTCGAAGAGCTTCTACATTATTATATTCAGGTTACAAGGATGTTTTGTTTGGACGTGCCATGAAATTGTTACTTTGCCTTCCGAGCAGGATTCTCACGTTTTCGCGTCCCCTTTGATTCAACTCAGCGTCCAATTCCATTTTTCGAATTTCACTCACTAAACTCCTGTTCATAGTCAAACTCACCATACTCTCTGATCTTTCGGCACATTTGCCTATGTCATATTGCGTTTGCCTTCGGATATGTTTGCTTCGATGTGCGTTTTCTCTTTTAAAGTGTAATTCTATGCAGTTAGCAACAATTCCTGCTATTCAGGTGGGGATGGTGTTCAACGCGAGCTTGGGCTATGACCCAGATGAATGGGAGGAATGCCCACATAAGGAGCAGTTTATGGTGTTCTCGTTCTTCACGAGGCTCCTGCTCAGCTCGGCCGCCGTCATATTCGTCTACATCTTTTTCCGGCTGATCGAAAACAACAACAGTAAGGAGGATGAAAAGGACAGAAGAAAGGTATCAGCGCCCACTACATGTTTCGGGATATTGTCGAGACAATTGGTACTACACGACACTTATTCTTTTTAGTGTTAAATATTATCCTTGGAGTTTTTCATTATAACACACTTTATGGCAACCGGTGGTTGCTCATTTATTATCTATTTATACTATAATGGTACGATTATATAAATATGACATTTTCTCGTCAACTTGGACCTTGGAAGGAAGAAAAAACTTTCAAGAAAGTTGTATAACATTTTTTGAGGAGTCTCAAGCCTAATGTGTTAGAAACTCATTTTGATTTGAGAGTCTTTCACTTCGATATCAGAAGCGTCATGACTTATTTGACGCGAGAAGTGCCCTATTTGAGTTATGTGTCCAATTCGACGACAAAGTGGTTTAAAAAATTAACGAAAATATAACGAAAATAGTTCTGATGCGTTGGGATTCGAAAGACGTGGGGAAGACGTCGTACAACCTGCGTTCAAATGCAGAAGCCGTGCCGTCGGCTTTGTGCTGCACTGTACATTATTTGCACATTGCAGAAACATCAACAACATCAACATTTCAATTCCGTGGAAGTCATTTCATTTCTCAAGAGTTTGAGGAGGAATGTTATTTCTTTCGTTCTAATGCTCAGTCAGCAACAATAATTATCGAAAAATAATTATTTCAAAAGATTTATTTTTACCTTCGATGTATCATACACGAAGTATATCCGTAGTATATGCGTATATACAGTATATGCGTAGTTTTATTACAATTACTTTTTTTGTACTCAACATAGAGTCACATAGACCTTCTATGCAGATTACAAGGATGGTTTGTTTACTATTATTTGTTCCAGGATGAAGCTCGATCGTCGACGGGTAACATAATAACAGCAGCATCGCGAAAATTAGAAGAGGTTCTTAATTTCAATTTTTTTTTTTGTTGCAATGGTACAACACTTCCAATTCGTATTACTCGTCATCGTTTGAGTGTTCCTTAAATTGTTTTGGTGGTCGAGTAAGGATCAATAAAATGTTATATTTCCTATTTCGTGTGAATAGTGGCAAGATTAGCTGCCATACTGAAAAAACTCAAGGTCGAATTAGCCCCAAACTCCTGACAGCTGTAAAAATATGTATTGGCTTCAACAAATTTTCCTTGAAGACGATCGTCCTTAACAATGAGTGCTTTTTTTCATCGTGGCGCGCAAGGGAACGTATGTACTTTCGCCTTTCAGGTCACCTTTCTGCACGAAATTTTTTTAAAGCAAACAGAACATCTTCAAATTACGTCCAAATTTTGAGCATTCAAACAGGTTACACCTTTTCCTGGGATACAGTGTACAGGAAGCAAATAATTTATCATCCAAAGTAAAACAGAATTTTTGAAACTAAATCAGTTTATTTTAATTTTATTAAAGTATGTCTTGCGTAACACCTTCGTGCCAATGTTGAACAATTTATGTTCGACGACAATTTCCCTCATTGCTTGACTTCAGGCTGTGGTAGACGAACTAGTTTTTTGGAGCAACTGCCTCACCTTTCATCACTATGCGAAAACAATACGTATCACAACACTTACCTTTTTACGCCAGCGAAGCGGAAAAATCTCCACATTCTCTAGTTTTTAGAAGTTTTATATCCGATAGACGCTGATGATATGTGTGGAGAAGGAGGCGCTGGCTGTGTCCTATGCCCTTAGGTGGTTCGCATTCGGGTCACGCCTAGGCCAGCTAAGCCTTCCATCCTCCGGAATCGGTGGATTGCCACGAGACTTGTCTGGATGGACAAACCACTAATTTGCTCATCGGTTGGGCACCGCAAGTCGTTGCATACGCCAAATACGCATTCAAATCGCCTCCACGACATCCCATAGAACTAGAGTGCGTGGCGCATCCCAAAAGGGATTGAGTAACGCCGTCCTTTATGTTTATTATTATAGTTTAGAACAAGAACAAAAGCGTAACTTCCTCGCTTAAAGAACACCTCCACAACATTCAAAAAAGCAAAGTGCGTGGCGCATTCTCAAAGGGGTTGACTATTGCGTCCTTTATCCATCCTAATAAGTTAAGTGCAAACCTAAATTATAACTTTTAAAAATAAATCTATCTATTGCTTCAAATATTCCTTTCAAATACTCTAGAAGGGTGGCGATTGATTTATCCTACAACTCAGATCAGGGGTGTCGACTTGACAGTTTTTTGCCTAGTGGAGATCGCCTGGTTTTTTATTTGTTTGTGTCGATGTTAACTGTGGGTAGCAGATTCGTGATCGTAGACATTCCAGTTTGTGAAGAGTGGGAAAAAGAGCGTTGATGATGCGGATTACACTGTGGCCGGCACGGCCGAGGATCTGCTTAAAGAAGCGCAGGATTATATGCAAGGTGAGCGCCGCTGGTGTAGTCCCACGATCAGCTTTTAGTTTCATCGCTTGCGTTTGGTTCTTGATCTAAAAATTAACCTTTAAACTGCCAAATTGGATTGTTTTTCCGTGGTAGTGGTATTGCCTTTGTTTGAAGATAGCCATGCTTGGGGCGTCCTCTACTCATAGATATTCTTCTGCGTTTAGGTAGCCGTGTTTTTTGTTCTTCCATTGTAAAATTGAAGGAATGTTTTTGTCTTTATTTCTTGCTATTGCCGCACTACTTGGTTTGCGATCCTCTCTTTTCTCTACTCCAATCTTTCTAGTTGATAATTTGAGGATCTAAATTAAAAGGAAAGTGAAGTCCTTTTTTGACGCAGAGCTGCTCTTTCCAAAAGGCAAAAGGTTCATATCGCGAAGTTGGCAGCATTGGGAAGTGATGACGCGCCCGATAACCAGAGCGTATCGAACTTTCAGAGAAGGGCATCAATCAGAGAAGAAGCGTACAGTCGGTAGCCTTATTGGTTGACGTGTGTTCGGTCAGTGTTCTGCTTGGTTATGATTGGCTAGCGTGCTCTCGCCTCCAAATACTGTCCACCTTCACGACATATACCGAGTTAATAAGGGTCACTCCTTCTCCCTGCAGCGAGTAACCTTGTAGTCCTTTTCACACGATGCATAAAACCGCATTCGAACAAACAGCGCCGGTAGTGTGGTGGCCGAGCATCCTGCAGAGTAAGCAGGACATGCGGGTTCGAATCCAGCCGGGCACTAGAGTTTTGATCGCAGCGAAATGTAGTATCTATCGCTCTATACTTTCGGGCGTCTTGATGCTCATTTGTTATCCTACAAAATCTCCTCGCTTACAGCTTTTGTAGGTCAACGAAACGCATGGAGTGGCCGACTCACCTAATTTGTGACGGCTTTGCCAAAGCGACAAAGTGACAACATCCCTGTTCTCCAAATTTTGGGGAAACTTGAAGCTACAACGACCCCCACCCCCACCCTACGTGCAAGTTGCTCCAGTCGTCATCCTCAGGATAACTTGTTGTGCAATGCTGCTCCATTTTCCATCCTGCTTTCGTGGAGCCGACTTTTCCAAGGCGCATATTAGCTATATTAGCTACGAAAGAACACTCGAGCCGAATAGGTAGACACGGAGCCGGAAGTTCTTCCTCTTCTTCATGACTTCTTCGAAGCTCTCGAAACCTCGTTTTCTCCCGCCCCGCTTCGGCATTATGTAGGTCGTTGGTCAGGTCGACCCAATCTGGGTGCATGGTCTCGAAGATGTTTGCGCTATTAAACGATAAAGAGAATCAGAATGTCTTCTATTCTTCATGGATGTCGATGCTCCCAGTCGTTAGCCTTCATTCTATTCACCCTTCCAGATTTCTCACGTTGTTTTCCAGAGTGAAGCAAAATACCTTTCGGTGTATTACGATGCCGCGTTCATGAATGCAAACCGCTGTTAAATACGAATTTTGAATGAAACTATTGATATCCAAAGTGTTGCCAGTAGACGTTTTGGCTTGAACCCCGCATTTTCAACTTTGTAGAAATACTGAAAAATAGCCTTGTGTATAGGGCAAAAACTATGTCATGAAATGCATCTCATTCAGGAATAAAGGTCAAGGTCAGCCCTCCTGAAGCTGACATGAAGACGAAGCATCAGTTCTATGGTGCGATACATTGATAATTACGAATCTTATTAAACAATTGCTTTCTATTCATTTAATAATATCTTTTGAGAATTTCCTCTACGAGCTAAAATATAATGTACACTTTACTTTTATTTACTATATTGTTTTAGCTTAGTTTTTTTGCGGGCTTCTTTTTGGAACCTGAACCTGATGTTTTATGTGATGTTTCAAAATGATACATATGGGCTTCAGATGACAACAAAAAAGAAACATTCGCCCAATACATTGAAGAACCTCGGCGAAGAGCTGAAGAAGCTCAGCGGAGAGTGAGTCCTTTTCATAGTGTAATTGCATGTTTACTTTGTTTCTTAATACATCATTTCCGAATTTTTCTTATTTTGTCCTTCTTGTGGTGTTAAATATCTCCTGGAAAATAGGCGTCGCCAGTGCCTGAGGAGCAGTTCGTCGACGTGCCGTCGAAACAATGGGGCTATCAGCCGGGTACATCTAGTGGCGTAGCAGCTGGTCAGGTGCCACCAGATCAATGGTCGCAGCCAAGAACTACCGCCCAGCTATCGAAGAGAATCAGCCGAGAGTGAGTTTGTTATAGTTGCGGGAGTGAGTGAACGTCTGCTATATCCTTGGAAAGTCTGAGCTGTAAGATGCTTGAGTAGCTTAATTAATGGCCTAATTATCCCGTATATTTTTATTGATGCAGTGATAGGGCGCGTGTAGCGCAGTCGGAGGAGGCGCCGACTGCCGCGTGCACCCGATACCAAGTTCCTGGTTCGGATTTCCCGCCCAGGCCAACCAAGCCTTCCATCCCTCCGGGGTCGGTGAATTGGTACCAGACTTGTCTGGGAAGGATAGAGCGCTGACTTGTTCATCGGCTGGCCACCGCGAGTAATTGTCCAAATACGCATTCAAATCGCCTCCACGATATCCCGTAGAAGTAGAATGCGAGGCGCATCCCAAAAGGGATTGAATAACGCCGTTCTTTATCCTTATCCTTATTTTTATTGATGCATAAGCAGACTCATGCTTCCAGCAGTAATTGGCAGTATCCAATGTCAGCAGATCTCATTTTCATCCAAAAGTGGAAAGTTTTGAAATCAAATTGGACACTTCATATACTAAATCGCACTTCTAAGCAAGCCGGTAATCAGCAGTCTTTGAAAGAAAAGATCGCGCCATTCACGCGAATAGTTCGTCGCGATCTTCACTTCATTGATAACGAAAATTGCGTGGAGCAATACAGGGGTAAAGGGTAGAATAAGCGTAAAAAATCGTACATATCTTTACATCGCTGTTCCAAGTAAGCGGCATCTACATCATCAATCAAATGAATACTGCGAAGATCTAGTCAAGTGTGTGACGTGACCTCTCCATTGAAACCTTACAGTGTGCTCCAAAATAGCGTGATTGAGGTTTTTAAAAATAGAACTATGATACAACTGACAAGTCTACAAATTAAAACATAAATAACAACAACATAGACACCAGGCAACACTATATTCGACCACATTCGAGGTGGCCCACTTTGGCGAGAATACAGAAGTCAAAACGCTTGATGAAGTCTTTGGCGATGGGCCGTAGATTACCTGGAGATAGTCGGCTGGAGTTAGTAGTTCCCAGTCCCGACGCAGAGATTCCTTCTGGGCCTCCGAGCTGTGGTGGCTTTCCTGGCCTTCAAAATGGAGCATGCGCTTTAGTCCGTCGGATTCAGATCCGAGGTTCGCCCTGTATGCAGGGATTGAATGTTGTTGAAACGTCCACTGCGCATTGCTGAAGTGCTACTGGAACCAGAAAAGTACAATAGCTTCGAAGATGTCCCATCGGTACACATTTTCATTCACTTTTTACTCCTTCGTCCACAAAAACCAGGGGGTTTTTCAGTTGTTGTAGATTCCTTCCCAAACCATGAGTTCCCGCGGATTTTGATAATGTTTGGCGATGGCTCAGGTGTCTGGAGCCTCTCAAGATCAGATCCTGCCGTTTTGGGGGTTGTGAGCCTACTCTACGAGGAACAGCTTCTCGTCCGTGAAATGTTCGCTCCAACCCGCGAAACTTCATCTACTCTTAAATGTGATACATTTGGTATTCCTCTGCCGACGTGATATCGTTTTAGTTTAGATATTGCACTGTCTTAAAAATGTGACGATTGTGGTCGCAAGAAAAAATGATGTGAAGCGAATTCGACTGTTATGGCTCGACGATCGCAGTAGTGGTCTAGAGTGCACAGTGCGCCCGTTAGGCCTATGTTGTACCATCGCTCAGGAGTGAGCGATGACGTGGACAATAGACACAGTGCGGAACCTTATCAGACTTCCACAGTGCCTATGCTCCTATCACTGGAGGGCCTGTGGAGGTACAGTTTTGGAGCGAGAACACGCTCGTGGCGGTTGTGTGGTCCGTCGCTAGCGATACGTCGCTGAGCGATCGCTCGGGGTGACCGATGTTATAACATAATCCATATCGGCGAGTAGAAAACCGAGGACCACCCATATAGGCGTGGTGGTAACTCGCCAAGGAAGGTCGAAGTAAGGACCGGTGGGAAACGGGGCGCATATAAGGCTAGTGCAGAGGCTCATAAGGGTCACTGAGGATTGCTGAATTCCGGAGCTCGGTCGTTGCCGGCCTACCTCCCATCGCCGCCTGCCATCGTCGTCGTCGCTCATTGTCGTCCACTAATAAACCTACTATTCTGCTGCCTCGTCCAACCCGGAACAGCTCTATTGACTCGGAGGGCGACACCAAGAGACCGTAGCTGCTCAGTTAAGTGTATCCAATAGGAATACAGCAGTAAAAAGACCCTTTATTGATACAGAGAATAGCATGATGGATCTCAGAGGTCCAGTAGATTCTATCCTCTGGGCTACAACATTGGCGAACGCCTGTGAAACATGTAGTTGTTTAAACAATGATTTATTTATTTATTTATTTATTTATTTATCTATTTGCGAAAGTGTCGACAGAACATCTCAGACACTAGCACCGTTGAACTAATGAGTATTTAAAAAACAATTAGGTTGTCCGGAAATTAATGAGCGTTTTGCAGTTGTTATAATTAGAGTGCATTTTTTCAATAAAGTATGTTTTATGCCTTGCAGAGTTATATACTGTTATGAATTCATCCTATATTTAACCGTGTTTTTAAGTTTTGTTTAGAGGAAAAAGTTTTCCTAATTTTAAGCTTTGCCTTTTCGGATGTCTGAACGCGATTTTCGTCAAAATTTTTTTCTTCGAGTTCAAACTTGGTCGAAGTACGGCTGAAACGGCCCGTAATATCAACGCTGTATTTGAGGAGGCTTTTGCTATAGAAAACACAATTCGACACTGGTTCGAAAGGTTTCGATCTAGAGATGAAAGTCCGTAAAGTTAGGCTGCCATCACTCCTTAACGACGAGCAGCTCAAAGCCATGGTGGAAGCGGATCCGCGTCAACCTGTGAGAGAACACAGCATTTCGGCGTTGACGGCAGCATTATAATGGCCGCATAAGTGTGATCGGAAAAGTGAAGAAATTGGATAAATGGATCCCACACGAACTGACCGCCGGGCAGATGCTGAAGCGCCACGACACCTGTGCCCCGTTAAGGCTGCGCAATCTAAGCAGGGAGCGTTTTTTTGGACACGATCGTTACATGCGACGAAAAAGGGATCCTTTATGGCAATCGTCGTCGCTCTGCACAATGGCTGGAAAAGAATGGGGGTCCCAAGGAGATGCCGAAGCCAAGTCACCATGCAAAGCAGACCATGATGACCGTGTGGTGGACAATAGCTGGTGTAGTCCATTACAAGTTCTTGAAGTCTAAAGAGACTACCACAGCGGAGAAGAACTGTGCCGAAATTGAAGTGATGCAGCAAAAGGATTGAAAAACAACCGGTTTTTGTCAATCAAAGAATCATAATCTTACTGCATGAGAACGCGCGTCCGCACCTTTCAGACATTGCTGTCCAGAAATTGAATTAATTGGGATAGGGAGCTCTGCCATATCCACCATATTTATCAGATCTTCCCCTACCGACTATCATTTTTTGAGCATTTGGACAACTTCCCGAACGAGAAATGCTTCAAAAACAAAGACGACGCCAAAAATGCCTGCAACGCTTTCATCGTCTCCAGAACTCTGGATTTCTAAGCTATCGGCATTATTGAACTTGTTTCTCGTAGGCAAAGATTTATTGATTCTAAAAGTTATTGTTTTGATTGATAAAGTTGTTTCTGAGCTGAGTTATGATAATTTGAATATTCGAGTTGAAAACGCTCATTTATTTCCGGATAACCTAATAGTTCCATAGAATGAAGGGGTAGTAAACATCAAGTAGGACAATCCTTAAATCAAAAAAATTAATTAAATTCGTCTTATAGACATTGAAAAGGGTGAATGAATTTAGTTGATGTTGTCATCTACACTAGTAGCCATCACCCTACCTCAGTATACTACTGCGTTTACAGAGACGAGGAAGCTCTACGACAATGGGAGATGGAGCGCGAGCGATTGGAGGCTGAGAGGCTGGCAAAGCTGCAGGATCATGAGGTGAGCACGGTATCGTCGTATCCCGTATTTATTGTACAGCTTGCAATCAAAAACCTTTGAATCTCTCTTAATAGCTCTTACAAGGGAAGGTCGGAAACGTATGTCTGAATGAGGACTGAGAATCGTATCTAAAAAATTCCACAACACATGGGCCTGCGATTCTACGACTTCATTTTTGCTGTCCCTTACCAAGATCAAAGGAGTCTCATTTAGGTTGGAGGCGATGATTCAGAGTTAACGTCATCAGGTCTTCTACCTGCTTCTCATATTTCATTCCAGAGTCAAGCAACACCCGAAGGAGAACTCGATAAACGAACGTAAGTGGTCACCTTCTCGGGTTCTATGCGTGTCATTTTTTAATTGTGTCATTTTCATGTAGCAACAGTTCATTGTTTTTAAATTTCTCATAGTACGCATATACTAGATCTACCGAACGCTTTAATCTCTTTCACCAAAGACTGATCCAGCTTTTTCCCTTTTTTAGCCAGAAACTCTGCCGCACTAGATGGAAGTAAACGGCCTTAGAAGCACCTCAGGAACGTGATAATATTTCGCCTCATCTCATGAAATCACCTGTCACCTGTATCACCTGTATCACCTGTCATCCCGCTGATCATCGACTTGCTCGAGCGGGCGCCAGCAGCGTCTCCATTCGTCCCTGTCGCGTGCCAGAGTGGTCCAATGGATCCTCCTCGCTCGAGGGACACGAAGAGCGTCATATCGGTCGTTCAGGGCTTTCACGAAGAAGCCCGACCAACGCGTTGGTGGGCGTCCCGGTGTTCTCTTGACATCCCGCGGAATCCATTCGGTAACGGCTCTCGTCCAGCGGGTGTCTGCGAAGCGCATTACGTGGCCGGCCCACCTAATTTTCGACAACTTGGCCCACGCGACAGCGTTTCTGATCTTCGAACGTCGGCGAAGCTCGGAACTCCGGAGGCCTTCTCTCACTTGCGTGAGTCGTGTCACTCCGAGCATCGTCCTCTCGATTCCACGCTGCGCGACGCTGATCGCGTGTTCATCCTGCTTTCGTATAGCCCAGGTCTCTGAGGCGTATGTTAGGGCAGGAAGAACGGTAGAGTCGAATAGGTGGGCACGGAGTCGGACGTTCTTCGCCTTCTTCGCGACTTCTTCGACGCCCTTGAAAACTCCCCAAGCCGCTCGTTTCCTCCTGCTCAGCACTGGCGCTAGGTCGTTGGCCATATTGACTTCGCGACCCAGATACACGTAGCTGGAGCATTCGGAGATGTTCGTTCCGTTGAGCGAGAATCTCATGAAATAAAGGATGGGAATTCACATCAATTTTCGCACATACCGTTATACTAGGCGTCAGTTATTATTTGATGTGACTACGGAAGTGGTGCGCCTAAAACGCCGAATTTTGTTTGGTCTCTCGCAGCGACATTGCCCACGAGCTTATCTAGTCTGTTCTATAAATAAATCGCGCCGCCTTTAAAAGCCATCATCTGTCCAGTGTTGCATCGAAATTATTAAGTGGCCGGAAAGCACTTCATGAAAACATTCTGTAGTTTTCGGAAACAAATAAATATCTACTTTTTTCAAATATCTACTTATCGAGGGCAAGTTCTGTAAAAAGTTTTGTCAGGACATATGAAATTGCTCAAAAAAGTTAAGTCGTGCTATTGTGAATAGAACTTTGGATCTTATCAGGAGCTTTCCAGAAGCCACTAACTAGCTATACGACCAGGCCTAGTAAGAAGGGGGACGGTCAGGAGGTACACCCGCCCCTGCTGGAGGGCGTGCGATCTTCCTCTCATCACCCTTGCTCTCTCACCCCAACCCCCTAGGCTTTACAGAGAGTCTAACGGCTGCCTTAAGAAACCTTTGACGACATGCCTCGCAGCAGGGGCGGGTGTACCTCCTGTCGCACTGCCTAGTAAGAAAGTTGTTGTTTTAGAAGTCCTGTTGTTAGTGTTTGGTTTTAGAGTTCTAATGATTTTTCTCGCTAAACAATTTTGTTGATGATAGATGCACTGATGCTATTTTTTGTGACGATGAAGACGTAGTCATGTAATTGCCATGTAGATGGAGCTGGAATAAGTCAAAAACGAAAAGATCTCGCTTGTTACACTCTAAAACGCAGCCAAACTGACTGCAGGGAAGTTTTATTTGACGATTTTACTGAATTTACCGAATTTAACGCAAAAATTTGTCGTTAAAAAATAGTCGTTTAAAATTTACCGAAAAATTTAGCTCACACCCCAGTACCAGTGAGGCTAAAAGGGTCCAGACTGCCATGTCCAAGAGGTGGTGCTTCTCTTCCAGAGGCACACGGTTACCTGCTTTCGGCGTCCATACCAGGGTCGACCTTCTCGCTTCTCCTCGACATCGTATTGGGTTGTCCGGAATTTCTCAGCGTTTTGTGTTACTACATATTTTTCATTCGTCTATTATCAAGTAAAAATTCAACTTGCATTGCGCATTAATGCTACTTTCTGTACGGAATTCGCTCTCTCTGACTAAATAATTTATGTTCCAAAGTTGTTTTACATTTCTGTTTTTGAAAGGGTTGGTGAAGTATGTCGAAGGGGCAATTGGGACAATTTGAAGTTAAAATAAGAGCCAAGACAGCTTGGCAAATCAATCGAGTGTGGGAGCCTAACATGTTGTAGAGAGCACTGTGCGGCAGTGGTTCAGTAAATTTCGGATCGGTGGTTTCAGCCTCGAAGTTTACCCCCTCAGCGGTCGACCTAGACCAATCCTGGACGCCGAGTTGAACGAATTGGTGGAAGAACCATCTCAAACAGTTCGCGGGATTGAGAAAGGGCTAGACTTCAGTAAAACTACTGTTTCGGATGCTTTGAAACGCCTTTGGAAGGTGAAACAGCTCAAAATTGGGAGCACACGAGCTGAGTGAGCGACAAAAATTGTCTAGCTTCAAGATTTGTTCTTCTCTACTTTTACGCAACAAAACTGACCGGTTTTTGGATCGAATCATCGCTTGTGATGAAAAGTTGGTTTTGTATGGCAACTGGAAACGTTCTGGTAGTGGTTGGATGCCGATGAACCTGCTAAGCATTTTCCAATGACGAACTCCACCAAAAAAGGTAATGGTCGCTGTGTGGTGGTCGGCGACTGGTGTGATCCATCACGACTTTTTGGCACCAGGCCAAGCGATCACAGCAGAGTCCTACTGTGAGGAAGTCGACCAAATGCACCGAAATTTGCGTTAACTTCAGCTAGCATTGGTCCATAGGAGGCGCCCGATTCTTTTACACGATAATGCCCTCCTACACGTTTCAAAAATCACTATTCAAAAATTGAATGAATTTAGGGTTGAAGTCCTACCTCACCCGCCATATTCTCCAGACCCCTCTCCAACAGACCATCACCTTTTCGAACAATTTCAGAACTTTCTTGCTGGTAAAACCTTCACCAATCAGGACCAGAGCAAAACATCTTTCGTGGACTTCATCGAATCTCGTCCACCTAATTTTTCGCTGATTAATAAGTCGACTGGCGGCCCGTTGACAAAAATGTGTTGATTCGAGCTGTGCTTATTCCGACTGAGTTCGATAAGACTTGAGAAAGTTGTGGTAGTTCAAGGTGAAGCACTCCAAACGCTGAGAACTTTCCTGACAACCTAATACTTCCACGCGCTGGGACGACTGCATCCCTGGAGGACGGAAAACGGTAACAGACAGGAGACTGCGTAGAACCCTCGAGCGTTCATAGTCGGCTGTGGAGTATCGATCGTGCGTGTCGGCTCGTGCGCGGTAGACCAATAAGGTCTCACCAGGAAACTATCACAACGGTAGGTCGGAACGGCCTAAGTGTCGTATATGGGCAGAATCGCCTCTCTCTGGGAAACAACAAAACGCAAATATCTCGACCCCAATACAACACTGCGCAGAGTTAGGGACGACGGAAGTTGGGCCGTTGGCGGCGTTAGCCCTATGCCTGGAGGCGGAGGGCGGGCTCAAGTTGGCTGGAAACAGCGATGACGAGCGAGCGATGGTGGCACAGTGCGTAGAGGGGTGTAATCCCCATAATCGCCGTTCCCAGCCAACTTGAGCTCGCCCTCCGCGTGCAGGCATATGGCTAACACCGCCAGCGGCCCAACTTCTGTCGTCCCTAACCCTGTGTACAGGGTGGCCCATAAGTCCTGCAACAAAAACATAGGCGTATAAAAAGGCTAAGAATGCACTAAATTTGGTACATTTTTAAACCATGTTTGCCCATGGTTTGTAGATTATGGTGGAGCGGTATTATTCATAAGGGACCACTCTTGGATTGATAAGAGCCTTCAGATCGTGTGGGTTGCTTTGCAGCTCACGTCGCAGCCCCTCGTACGGAGTTTTACTTCTTATTCGTTCCAAAGAAGATATTGAACAACAGTTTTCCCAGGCTTTATAGAGCAAAACATTTTCTTTAAGATAGTTAATAAACAAAGATTGAAAACCTAAAGATTTAGGGATTTCACAGCTAGTCTTTCGCAGGTGCAATATTTTGCAGATGGACTGAGAACCGCTACCACGTCCTTTTCTTTTGCTGTTACAGGAATCGCTTTACCAGAATGTGCATTTTGCCTCTAAACAGCGCGATTGAGTCTCTAATATATGGTGTTAGGTTTTCGTTCCTATCAAACGAACATTTTTATTGATTTTCACTATTTTTACACAAAAACCTATGGAGTGCGGAGAGACATTTTGGAAAATCGTTTATGACAAAAACTTGCCATGCGTAGCCGTTGTTTTTATATCATCAGGTTCCCGCAAAGGTAGCATTAAACGCACTATTATTTTGACCTTTCTGGGATCGCTCAACTTTGAGAAATTTTTCATCAAATGAGGCAGAGGCTGAATACCCATTTCGAACGACGCCCTCCAACTGCGCTTACAAATTTTTCCTTCTACTCTCTTCTCCTCATAGCTGAGTCTTCATCTCACTTGTGGACTTGTAGAGCTTTTCTTGTAGTTTTCTAGAAACTACATATTGCTTAGTAATAGATTGCGCACACGGCTGAATATTGAATTTGTTCCAGCTGGTTGCTGCATCCTGTATGATCAGGAAATTAATGGCGTTCTTCTACTGTAGTTCAGATCCGTTCATCCAATGTTCACTCTTGAGAAGCCTTTGCACTGTCCTACACAGTACCATCATACTGCATGTTCAACAACCAATCTTCCAAAATTTAGTCACATCGGAACGGAAGCGCCCCACCACGGGCCAGAGAAGAATTTTCGGTAGTTTTACGTGAGAGCGCATTACTTTGTAATAAGAGCAGCTACAACCATGATACTTTCCAGAAGTATAGCACTGAGTATATGCTACATAACTGTTGGTATGCGGTTTTTTTGCAATTGGAAAAAGACAACCAATAAGGTCTCCTAATTTTGTTGCAGGACTTATGGGCCACCCTGTAGAGTTCTATTGGGGTCGAGATATTTGCATTTTCTTGTTTCACAGAGAGAGGCGATTCTGCCCATATACAACACTTAGGCCGTTCCGACCTACCGTTGAGATAGTTTCCTGATCAGAGATTTTCGCCTTTAAGATAGTTGCTCAAAGTGTTCGCTAGGAATATGCTGCCTCAGTGCATCCCACAAATTTGAGGCACTGAGCTCCTTCTATTGTTATGGTGATGAAAATTAAATTTTTGCAGGCAACACATTCAACCAGGAAACGGTCTGGAGAGAAAGCTGATGTCGGAGATTGGTCAGATCGCTGAAGCATCTCCAGCAGTGAAAAGAGAAAGGTACGCTACTTTAAAGAGTCGACGTTTAAGAGGGTTTTCTTTTTTAAATGCTCGTTTTTATTAGAATGTGGGCTGGAAACACACCACAAGAAAGGGTGACTTGAATCACCTGTTTGATGCGAGCCATCATTCGTTAATACTTTATTAGAAGAACTGCAATCTTCTAAATGTCGCAACCATCGTTCGATATCAGGCTACAACAGGGGCTGGATTCATCAACGACTAACCCGCGGGTATAGGGGGTAGAGATACCCACGATGATGCCTGCGTCTCTGACTCTGACCTTATTTCAACCTTGCTCGTATCTTATCTCTGTCCCTTATACCCCGCATACCCACGGGTTTAATTGTTGATGAATCCGGCCCCAGGTATGAACCAAAAACAAAAACCAGGAAGGGCTACTATTATCTGAAAATACGTTGCCGCTGGCGTCTTAACTACAAGATAAAGCCTATCTGACATTGTTCTTTAGTGGAAAACAGAACAGGGCGCAATGCGAGCTATGGGTGCACTGTTTTGAAGACGACTTTTCCTACTCCTTTTTTACAACATTCTTATTCTAGCGGAATCATAGAGCTAGGGTGGACTACGCTAAGGAAAATACTAAAATAAAATACCGTGGGCTATACATTGAAGAACTCCGCGCACAAGAGCCCCCACTCTAACACGCAAAGCGCCCGGAGCAGCCTAACAAGCGCCTAAAGTAAGTACAAGACGAAAACTGAAAAAATTCAACACTATGCTTCTATAATGTATGAGAAAGATCCACTAGGTCATGAAAACATTGATGTCGATTGGTCTCATCGTTTCACCAATCGTCTTCCTTGGATAACACACTACCATTTTTATTAGTAGTCACAGACCTTACAAGGAAAGTATCCAACATTACTGCCTAATATCTGAGAGTGTAATAGAATGGAGCATAGTAATGACCCTTACGGATGCCAAAAAACGGAAAGATTTTATTGAGATTAGTCTTGATGTTTAAATATGTGGAATTAATATAAAAAGTTCTGGCGAGAATATGACTGCGAACGAACAATTACCGCAACAAAACAAAATGGCTTTTTAAATTAAAGGGAAGTGAAAAGGTGTTAAAGGGATGAACAAAACAAACTGGCACAATAAATTGTCATCACAGCTGTTGATGAGAGAGTGAAAAGCGAACAACGTTCGTTTTAAAGCTGTTTGCCCAACACCGCTCAGACTCCTTCCAGGGGCCGCCACAACTTAACCGATAACGGTACACCCACATAAGGCCGTCACTGCAAGGCTTCATCAGTTCTTCGCTTCCTTATCGTTCGTGACTGATTAGAAATCTCCCAGCTGTAAATTCCATCTATCCCAGTCGAAGCTGTCATTCTATGGCATTTTTCATTATCTCAGTAGCAGATTTTTAAGCATGTCCCAAAATGTATTTTGTTCTGTTATTCTTGAGCACAGACGCGGACTGGCGCGGTAGGCTGTCGCGTGACCCGATTCTAGGTTCCCGTTTTCGATTTCGTGCAAGGCCAATCGAAACTTCCTTTCAAACTTTTGCTTAGCCTCACGTATTCTGTGTTTTATTCTATGTACCAGTCGTTCGTCGGCCTAGCGGTCGCCTACGACTGGTTGGGGGCTTCGCCCCCAAACCCCGAGAATAGTACGCCATGGCCGTACGGGTTTCCTATTCTTCCCTAGGCCTTCTGACCTTTATGTTAATCGAGATGAATCGATTGATCCGACTTCAGATTCGTGTTCAGCGACCTCGATTACCCCCGGAGCCGAAGTTTCGCGCCGCCGACGTGTTCGGCACGTCTACGGCTCGCCATGCACGGTTGCCGACGTGTTCGGCACGTCTACGGCTCGCCATGCACGGTTACCGACGTGTTCGGCACGTCCACGGCTCGCCATGCACGGTTGCCGACGTGTTCGGCACGTCTACGGCTCGCCATGCACGGTTGCCGACGTGTTCGGCACGTTTACGGCTCGTCATGCACGGTTGCCGACGTGTTCGGCACGTCTACGGCTCGCCATGCACGGTTACCGACGTGTTCGGCTGCCGCGCCCCAACTCAAGTGTGACGGACGGACGGACAGTGTGACACACACACACACGCTTGCTGCTTTATATATAATAGGATTGTATATCGGCACATCAGAAAAATGGTGTTTTTGCGCACTTCATGATGGCCAAAATACATATATGCAGCTGACAGAATGCGAATGTGGTGAACCAAACAGGGTGTTCTCATCCATAGGACACTTTGCGTCAGAGCTTATCAAAAGTGCTAAGAATCTCGGTGTATTTTCATCTTCTTGTTAATGATATGCAAGGGCGACGAAGGTTTAGAAAGATGGATATTCACTTAGCTTCATCCTTCGATAGAGTCGTCGTCTTTGGAGACCTGAATGTGGTGCAAGGTTTTTGATATGCAACTTACAGCACCAAGCATTTTTAATCTTTTGGTTTTTGCCGTTATTTTTGATAAATGCAAAAAACCAATCAGCGAGAAGTAACTTCAGGCATTGATCCACCAATGTTAGAGCGCGATCGCCCCTCCGTTAGCAGACAACTGAGAAGCAGAAGTCATCGTATGATTACACCTTCTTAGGCATGCACGTTGGTTGTCTAGTCATTCTACAGTTCATAGTGTGAAAGAAATTGCAGGAGTTCACTTATAACGGACATGCACTCAATTTCGTTGTTCATTCCTGAAATTCCTTTCTAAGTTTTACTGAAGGATGTTGCTTGTGATCACACGAGGAAGGTGGTGTAGTTGGTTAGCATTCTACCCGTGGAAGCAATGGGTGCGTGGTTCGGTTTCGCCTGGCGCAAGCTTTGATCGCAGCAAAGCATACTGCAGCATCAGGCTGCTCAGTTTTTTGTTGAACATGTTTGGCTTACCTTTCGTATTCATTATGCCTCACACATATTTGCTATACTTGTGTTTACTACAGAGAGTACCACTGAAGACAGTATTGATAATTCAAAATTATGCTCTGCTTTTCACAATTTCTTCTTGGGTACATAATTCATTGCGATTAGCACAATAATAAAAAAATCGTGTATATTCATTCTTCCATCTCAAATTTGGGAATTAACACCTATAACAAAAACAATGATAATTACAATATAACTAATGCTGTATACTATACAACGTGCAACAACTGTCAAAAACAATACAGATGTTGGAATTACAACTAGAAAATTAAAACACAGAATTAGATCTATCACGAATTAAAAATCCAAAATTCGATAAATATTATAATTCAGTTTAATTCAATTTAAAATAACAATTTTAGAATTCTTAGGGGATAATGTAGGCAAGGATATTATTTTACAAAAAGAACTTTTTGGGAGAAAATTTATTAATACAGTTCATTTTTTGGTTCTGATCACCGTATTAAAGTGTACGGAAATATATATGATATTGTTAACGCTTTAACATGTCAAGAAAACCACCCGTTTTATAAATTAAAAATTAGAAAGTTGGGAAAAAACAAAACATGTTTAGTTTTGATGTCAGTTGTCACTGTTTTGGTTATTGTTGTCTTTTCGTTACGGCTGTTGTTGCGCAATGTTTTATGCTGTTGAAGAACTATGAGATTTTGAGTAATTTTTACTTATAGATTCCAGCTCCTCTCTTCGTAAACCTCGGCATAACAAGTTGATGTCAAGTTTTTTGTGTGCCCAACGAGGTTTTTATGGTGGACCTTTATTATGCGGCCTGACGCTTCGACGCGATCGTTGTCTTCAGAGGCCTGAAGACGGTGCAAGATGTTGAAATGCGCTCTACCCTCAACCGCGCTAGCGGATCCAACACCGTAGAGGGGACCCAAGAAAACCTCACACAAAGAGAGAAAACGCACGGCACGTCGTCCACCGCTCGAGTATTGTAAGTAGGGCGAATGAGACCAACAGCAGACGTATATCGTTTGCAATGACACAACGGTCTGCTCGTCACCCTTCCATTCTACAGCTCGTATTTTGGTACAAACGGCAAGAAGCCATTTGAACGACCGCCATGAACGTCCATCAATTATGTGCAAATGACTTATTTCCGTTTGTAGCAAAATGCGAGGTGTAGAATGGAAGGGTGACGAGCAGGCCGTTGTATCATTGCAAACGATATACGTCTGCGCTAGGTTTCGTTCCCTAGTCACCAGTCACCATACTCCAGCGGTGGACGACGTTTCGTGAGTTTTCCCTCTTTGCGCGAGGTTTTCTTGGGTGAGGCGCATGGTGGAGTGTAGAGTGCATATCAACGTCTTGCACCGTCTTCAGGTCTCTGAGGACGACGATCGCGTCGAAGCGTCAGGCCGTATAATAAAGGTCCACGATAAAAACCTCGTTGGGCACACAAGAAACATTTACATCAATTTACGTTTATATTTGCATCTGATTCTATTGAGGGAATTCTGTGGACAACGGGATAAGAAAGTTAAGATGCGGTTAGGACACGACCGCGTAGTAACGATAGGGCTGTAGATACATAATAGTCTGCAGAAACGTCGTTTCTAATTACAAATCTTTATTACGGAGCAAAACAGCTAGCATTGCTCTATAACACAAGCAAAACAACGCAACAATATCGTCATTGGTAAGGTCGCATGGGTACAATAAGAAAACAATGAAAAACAATGAAATACACGTTTATGCTTCTGTCCCAGAGGAGTTTGTTAGATCATTACAGCATTGATAGCGTTGGTAGCCATGGCCTAATCGCCAGTCCCGTACCTTGGTTCACACACTCCACCCATTATTGAAGTCAGCGAAATTCTAATCCATGTCGCTGGGTTCTGCTAATTCATTTCTAATGATGGACTGCCGACTGTGTAGAGACTGTCGGTATATGCTCATCGAACGTTGCCTTTTATACAGGAACAGCAGGGCCAGTACTGTGCCTTGAGATCCCATAACAATCGTGAAGACATAGTGCCATGCGGTGGTGTACGGTGAATAAAGTGTGAGGTACTGTAGGATCTGGAATACGTAAATTTTTCTATAGCCTTGCTACGGTAGCAAAGTACTTCACTTCTACATGATGAACCATTAGCGTTCCAACATTCTTTTATTATTAAACATTTTTAGCGCCCTGTGACCCCGATGTCTGATAAGAACCTAGATGAATATTAAGAGTTGCTCTTGAAATAACGGTCTATTGACCTAATGCGGTTGTCACGATTGTATCATAGTTGCCTCTTAGTAGAAGGGTCAGCTCTCTTGTCAAACCTGGGCTGCCCTGCAACAATTTTTTATTCAATACCGTTTTCTCAAATTGGACACTTCACGTAAAATTGGGCACACTTCTATTCTAGAAAAGTCTGACGCCATGGAATCAAGCTCATATTCTTTCAAATAGAAACGAAAATCTTTCACATTAAACCAGAGACTCTCTAAAAAGCTTAAAATAATTTTTGTACAGAGAAAGCTTTAGTATGACTTTTTTGAAGTTTTATTTTACCTGCCCATAAGTGCGCATGTTGTTTAGATTGTTAAATTTACTAATTTTTGAGAAAAAACAATAGGAAGGCGGGCATTTTTAGTGCTAAAGAGATTCCACTAGGCTTTCTTCCAAGACGTCACGATTTTTATTCGTTGGAAAGTGAATTCTCTGTGAACAGAATGCTACTGCAATTGCTTGCAGTAGACTTTGGACCATAACAGAGTTTGTTGGAACCAGTTACTGGTAAATGATTTCTTTGCAGTACCACTAAACACTGAGCACTGCCCTTTAAGCGTGAAGTTACGGATTTGGAGTTGGTGTCCCTGATTCTCTATGCCTCTGCCACTGGCGCCTCCGTGTGTGATTAACGTAAAGAATGCCATTTTCGCTACTGGTAATATGGCTGTAGAGCCAAGAGAAATTCCGTTGAGAAATCAAAATGTTTATGCACGCATATCTCCGCAGTAGAAGCGGCCGCACAGAAAATGAGCTCCGACGAGGAAGGGTAAAATCGTCGTTTTCGAACTTGCGGAACTAAACGTTTGTCATATCGTAAGAGACGGTTGAGAGGCCCATCGCGTCACATAGATTTATTACCGCACCGCTAGCATTGCTGTGCTTTCTGAATTCGTAAACCATAAGCAGTGGAACTTGCTTGCTGGAAGTCGGGGACGATTTATTCGAGCATATTCGTAGCAGTATAGTAGGAAAATTTGGGCAAAATGCAAACATTATGGACGGAAGGTTCCCAAAAAATTCAAAAGTTTGGCAAGTTGTACAACGGGAAACTTTTCCTACCCTGATATGAAAAGCAAAATAAAGCATTACGCGTTGACTTGACTTACCCACGGCATTCCCAGTGAGATTTGCATAAGAAACACGGCGAGTATCTTTGACCCAATTTGGTGATCTCGATGTCGCATCTGAAATTATCAGTAACTTGCTGGAAGAGTACAAAAAATCATCGCTTTGAAGATATTTTAACTTTAAAACTGATTCGTAATTGACTTTTTGTATACCTGTCACTATTTCTGTGATATACCATGCGAATCGCCCTATTGAAAGAGAAACTTCAGTGCGTGTTTTTTCGATTTTAATTAATTACGTAAAAGAGAAACGTACCGATTTGCTGAGCTTCCGACGAACACCAAACACTCGATAGCAAACGATAATTGTGCATGTTACTGCATTCAAAAGCAAAAACGTTATAGGTATTATGACGGCGTATATTATGTAGTCCGGTCGAACCCAGCAGAAGCAGTCGCCACGATCGAAGAAGTTTGTCAGTATCAGCAAAAGTGTTGATATAGTCGACGGAACGACTGAAATGTTGATTCAGTGATGCGAAGTTGATCGCGTAGAAATAGAATTAAGACTTCACAAAAAACCTATGCTTACGAAGGCTGATGGTTACCGACGATGACGGCAGCAAAAGAAGCCTAGCTCGAGTATGAACCGAGCCTAGGACAGGGGATAGACGAAGTGCTTGGAATATAGTAAGAAGTACTGAGCTAAAAAAACAATCTGTTAACAGTAAAGTAGGACAAGCACATATTATCGTCCGCAGGATGGATTTTGCGAATTCGTGAGCTGAGAGCCCAAATTCAGCAGACGTGTCACAGGCAACGTGAACAAGCGTCCAGATTCAGAAAAGGTGGTCCATCGATCGTCAGAATTCAGCAGAGGCTCAGAATGGATATAGGGAGGGGGTGGGAAGGTAAATACTACTACAGGAATTGTATGATTGTGATTACAGTAAAAGTACAGTGACCGTGAACACAGTTGATTCGGCCACCGATAATGATCGATTATGGTTCGGCAGGTTAGACACTTGATGAGAGAATCGCTCAATTTTACATGATAAAAGCGCAAAACCTGTCTATATGTATGCCTGTGAAGATCCTCTGTTGCTATGTAAGAAAGGGAGAATGGTTTCGTTTTAGTTTGGAAATCGCGCGAACTCGATGGTTACGCTTTAAGCGAATCTCTTCGACCCTATCCTGTTCTATGACATCCTATATTATATGAGAGTTGAGTTTTCATGACTATGAATATGGGAAGGTTAAAAAAGAGAATAGCAGTTAAGCCAAGACGTTCAATTTATTTATTTTATGTTTAGGTGCGTAGCCTTCAATCAGCAGACATTCTGCACCCTTTAAGCAACCAGATCTCAGAAGGTCTTGAAACCTTCTTAGTAGCCTCTTCTTCAGGCTTAGATTACTACACCGAAAACACACTCAGATGCTGTCGAAATGACGAAGTAGAAGAGATCATTTGGGATTATGGCTTCTTATGCGCAACCGTGGTTTGCCAGCGCACATTTTGAGAGCTTGAGCCTCGTCATAAATATGTGGCGTTTCACACGTCGTTTCAAGGTATATACTATTTTGCGATCTATCGTGAACAAAACCATACACTTTCAGGTGTTAAGTTTTAAGACACACACAATATTTTGTATGCTTTTAAGAGCATGTTTCCCAATATACCAGACGGGTCATGCAGTGGAAAGAAAGGTTCCAAAAGACGTGCACATTTGCAGCGAAAAACGACAACGAGTTTTAGCCGACGTTACCCAAGTTAAAACTGACTTGGTTAAGCAGTATGATTAAGCGTTTAACCTATAACATGACGGCGTGGTGAGCAGCCGATGGAGAAGCCGGTGTCTCATGTTACCTCACTGGGCATGTTCGATATCAGTTTACCGAGCTTCAAAGGATCCACAGATGTTTTCAGAAATTCTAGACCATCACCCCCAGAACTTCTAACTTCTAACTACTTCTAACTGACTTCTAACTCTAGTATCTTTGCTGTGAAAGTGAAAATTGCAAGACGCTAACCTCATTAGTAAGCTGTAAGAGACTGCACCGAAGAACTCGCATGCTGACCCAGAAACCTTTCGATCAGAGAAAATTGTGAACACGACGTAGAATAGAAGCAGTATGAATTTGTGAATGAGACTGACGAAGTCTCGGCTCGGTGACGCGTATCCTCGAAGATAGCCCAGAGCGTTGTTGCTGACACATGCTGGCCAGCTAAAAATACGCAAGGCTCACTTAGACATAAACAGCCTTCAGTTGGAAAGCTTTGTACTGTAGCTTACTAGTTGCTGAGATTCATAAACATCAAGAACATCAACGATAGAATCGAGATGGCGTTTACGCTATAACCCAAGTCCATAAGAGCTGAGTCGCAGACGTTCGGATCGTTGAGGGAGGCATCCTTGAAATTGATTAGTATACATGGAAGATTCTTGGCAAGTTATTTATGTTTAGTATTTTTATTGAGGTATCTATTTTATTATTTATTATTATTTGAGTTAATATTTATTTTAATGCAAGTTTCGTAGCTATGTATCTCCATCTATAAGTGGCTATACACCATAATTTATCGTTCGTAGTATAAAGGCCTAAATTACTTACAGAATGAAGTATGAGAGCGTCTTAGCTCGTAGTTTTTTCCTCGTATTGTAATCCTAACCTAGGTGTAGTTCCACTAGGAAGAAAACAGGCTCACTCTTAATATTTGAAACCCTTGTTCGGCTAAACTCTTAACTGAGTTGTGCATGAGTTGATATTCTGTGACATAAGCTGCGATGAAGGCGGAGAAAACGATTCCTGCAGAAAATGACATTTCTATGCTGTTTAATGGGAGGTGAGTGCACGAAACGTTTTCTTCTCCATATTTGGTTCGAGTTCGCTCAGCACCGTTGCATTTTAGGCCTATGTTATACTTCGGCGACGCGTCGCCGGCGACGTCGCCGAGAGCTCCGCAGGGGGTGTTATAGTTCCGCCGCCGATGTCGGCGGCGCCGGCGTCGCCGACGTCGCCGACGTCGCCACAGACGGGCCGACGACGTCAGCGTCACCGACGTCGGTGACAGCGCGTCGCCGTGCTGTGCGCGGCGACGGTCCGTCGCCGACGTCGCTGACGTCATCCAGGGGTGGCAGAAAACGCGCTCCGATGAAGTGTTATGATTGTGGGCTGGTTCTTCGTTCCCGGAACTGCCATCATCAACCATAAACCAGTGATAGAACGGCATGTGTCCATGGTACTGGATCCGTTACCCCTGCTCGTGGACTATGCAAGCAAACATCCAACGTTAAAAAGGCATGTTGAGCCCATGATAACGTACCTCTTCAGGAAGATCGCATATCCTGCAGTGGTTAGTTCACTCTGTAGATTCCATTTCTCCATGGCTTTACCTTTATCTCTTAACGCTTTATTTGATGCGTTACATCTTATCATCTCTTGAACCCAGGGCAGGGTCTCCATTTTGATGCTTGTTTTTCATGTACGTCCTTATTCACTGCTTCGTTTGCTTTCACAAATAGCGAGCCATTGTCTTACTCAACGGGATGGTACTTTCTGTTCCTATTCTTTTTCATAGGCATTCCATGACTGCAGCTTCTGATGTTTCTGATCAATATTCGGATGTTTACATTGCTCGTTTTGAGTTTACACCGCGGTTTCCGCTGTAATTCCGTACTCTGGACTCATGGAAGCACGCAATGTGAGCGAATTCGAGGCAGATGTGATACCTAGCCTTTCTATGGGCAGATTGGTTACCAAATGATGACATTGAAAACGCGCTCCGAGGCTAAAATGCGCTCCGATGCTCTCCTGTCAGCGACGTCGCCGACGCCGACACAGAATCTGTTGACGGCGTCGCCGACGTCCACCACGCGTCTGTGGCGACGTCGGCGACGTCGGTGGTGACGTCATCGCCGCCGACGTCGGTGACGAGCTGTCGGTGACGTGTCGCAGCGTCGGCGACGCGTCGCCGAAGTATAACATAGGCCTTAAAAGGATTTCTTTCCCATTGTTTTCCAAAGACACGTATAAGTGTAAACTCTTAGCGACAAAAATGTATCTTCATCCACAATGTTCAGTTGTCTGCAGGTAGTGCATAATTAGAAGCTTGAACTTACAACAATGAGCGTGAAATCTGTTAAATGGCTGCAGTGAGCCACAATCATATCTCCATCCGTGGCGGTGCTGCATTGTTCCTCTGATGACCACTCCAGTTTTTCAGTATCCCACCAGGTAACTCGGAAGTGACCATGCAGTGGAGCTAAGACCTTGAAAATATGTCGTTTACTCGTTAAAATTTAAAGGAAATCAAAACCTTACACTGGTTACGTTGAACTTCAGCACCGCCATTGTAGTGTCTACGTCCAGCTGTGACACAACCTTTGAAATGTATTAAAAGTAACGTGTATATTTATATATTATTTTCTCTTTAAACTCAACACTATTGTTTTTAATCACGAAATCCCTCGTAAAGAAAATATGTGTTAAAAATTTATTTATAGAAGGGTTCCTAAGGAAATTCTGTGTCCTTTTCGAATGAGCATGAAAGTTCTATCTTCTGGCCATAATGCTTTAGTTCAGTCGAGTGCTGCAATAAAAAAATGTGTCGGGGCAGCGCGTTGCCCTCACTCAGAACAACTCTGTTTCGCAAAATTTAAAGATTTCCAGTCTGAAATTATAAAAAGTGTCCCGTGCAAACTGAAAAGTGTCTTTTTAGTGTCAATATGGTGTTTTACTATATATAATACGGTAGCTCGAATAATACGAGTCTAGCTGCCGGTCGGCGGGGTTGCTGAGATTCAAAGAACACAGTACTCAATAAGCAGAACGAGAACAAACCCAAACTCAAAGTCAAACTTAAACATGCCAAATTAGATGAGAATATCCTAGATTGTTTGCAGTTGTAATTAGGATAAGTTGTGAGATTAACGGTTGAAGAATAGTCATAAATAAACATGTATGAGACAAAAGTCTTTTTAACATATTCGCGACGATGTCCACTCATTCGAGTGGCCTGCGGAGAGGGCATGACGAATGGTGTCCACTCATTTCAGTGGACGGAGAAGTTTTGATTAACTTTCTTTGTTGATGACTTTATTCAGTGTTCTCCTAAAATCCGCAAGTCGATGTTGGGTTTGCGTAGGCAGAAAAATGATCGGCTTTATTGTAACTAACAAGACAAAAACTTTTCCCATTAATCAAACACAATAAGCGCACATTCCTTTAGACCAGAATCAGTGCACGAACTTCAGATGAAACATGAATTGAACAGTTAAATAGAACAACCTAGGCTCTGAGTGATTACACCATAAACAAACATATTTTTCGCAACTGAGGCAGTGCATATGGACTCTGTTTTCTTCTTGACAATATCTCTTCCCAGGCTGCTGCTTAGTTTTTATAGCAGCTCGTGCAGTTCTTCTTGAGCCGGCAGTAACGTTTTCTAAGACTGTTTTTTTGTTTTTTTTTTTTTTGCACGGGTGTTCACACATGAGTGGACACCACGCGCGCGCCAAAAAAGCAGCCGGCCGTCGCGCGCAATATGCGTGAAAACGCTCTCATTTGTGAATGTTTTAATGAATCACAAAAACTTAAAATTTGTCACGTGATGCAATCCTAAAGAAACTCCTTCCCCATGTCCTCACGCTTTCCTTATTCTTATAACTCTAGAGCCACTCCTAAATATAATCTGGATACACATATTACCTGTCCGTTGTTAAGCACCGTTCCAGACATCACAGGCGAATCAGCGGGAAGTGCGATTTGTCGAGAACATGGTGACGGCAGTGGAATGATGTCTTCAGCTGCGAGGTCACCTGGGTGTAGATGTTTTTTGAACACTGACACAAAATGACTGCGCTAAACCTTGTTCATCAAGCGGAACAACAGTTCTGCTAACCAGACCCAATGCCAGTCGTGAGAATGAGTCCCTTAATGGGTGATGATGAGTTCACGAAGTGGCACCGATCGCACACGCATGGGTTTTACTCAACTTTGCGTCGAAGACATTCGAGGCTGCCATACTCCATTCTCAGTGGGGCTTGCCATGTAAGATATGTGCACTAATTTTCTTATGAAGGCTGGGTCCATTATACAAACAGTGAGCTGCTTCTATGGCACCTGTGGAACGAACGTGTTCGCTTTTCCTTCTTTTGTGGAATATACCATTCTCACGTCGAACTGGACACTTTTTAATCAAACTGTAAGCAAAAGTAGCCACACTAGACACTTTTTCAATCAAAATAGATACTGCTAATCAAGCTTGATGATTTTGAAGTCAACTGAACACCTGACTGAACAACAGATGAGGTCTTCCATATTAAACTAGAGGCTCTCCAAGACGAGTAACTTTTCGTTCAAGAAAAATTTAGTGTGAGTTTCCTTGAATTTTTAACTCGCCTATCCAAGCAGAGAACACGCAGTGGAAACTTAACCAAATTTTATTTTTCTTGGAAGGAATAATGGCTTAAATCTTGTTTCAAGGTGCAATCATTTAGTATTAAATGGAGAGATAGCGCCAACCGCTCGACTAAATTGTCAAGATTTTTATTTGATTCATAGTGTAATTACTACTTACTTGTAAAAGCGACGTGAGGATATGTGTGTTATTTTATGTTGTTGTTGTACCATTTACATCTGTGTAACTTCGCGCAAACAGATTCTTTGATGTCAATTTAAAAAATCGCGATGATAGGGTCGAGTGCATTTCGCTTTCCTTCTTTTTACACAACAAATAATCACAACCCTTTTGCGTTTGAAACTATAAATAAATAATTCATTATTTCTTGAAGAATAAAAATGTTACAAAATTTTAAGGCAAGTCATACTAGCCATATAGCTATGTTTCGTTCTTTCGCTGGTTAGCTCCTAGGAGCCTCATCCGGGGAGGGCACCACCAATCTCTTATCCTTTGGAATGTTTTAGTGCTATTTGCTAATTTATCCATTATTGATTTTTAGGCCATCAAATTGGACGTCCGAAAGAGGATGGCTGTTTTTGCCGACAGCTCCTGCTCTGTGGTTGGACTTTTTGGGTTGGTGTTATATGTCATTCGAAAGAAAATGTCTTGCTCTATAAGAACATGTGTCGCGTTAATTGATTTCTATTGAACATCAACAAAATGCCAAAAAGAGAAAAACCGTCTTCACCAACAACTCCTTCTCCTTCTTCAGTTGTTGATATTCGACAGAAATCAGCGTGAGCCAATAAACGCGACACAAATTCTTACTGAGCAAGACATCCTCTTCCAAACGACATATAACAACAAGCGAAAAAGTCCAACTACAGAACCGGAGTTTTGGTAAAAATTCGGACGGAAAAGTCGGAATTCCCAATTTGATGGCCTAAAAGTCAATAGAGGGCAAGTGAGAAAATAGGACCAACACATATTCTTGTAGTACAGAACATTGTCTTCCAAACGCTATAAAAAACTGCGCAAAACATTGCAAACCTAAGCGGAGAGAACAAGTGCGCAAATGGCTACTTTTTTACTTTTCACTTCAACGACCTAAAAATTGACAAATTTCATGATGAAAAAAGAAATGCAATACAAGTTCTGATAGAGCAAATCATTCTCTTTTGAAAGCTGTGCAGCGCAATGCAAGATACGGCGAAATCTGCAGTGAATCGTTGAAAAAACGGCGAAGACTTATGGGACAACCTAATACGTTGTAAATGAGCGCTCGGAACGTATGTTTTTCAGTTTTATATTAGCTTTTTTTTTTAGTTTTTGGTCATTTTCGAGTTTTGAAGTGTCTACTGTTGAGTTTGTTTGAGTTAAGAGTTTTGTCTACCATTCTTTGATGTAATAGCGCGCCTTTTGGCGCATAAATAAATACTAAATTTTCCTTAAACAAAAAATATTCCAACCATGTTGGAGAGCTTTCAGTTTAATATGGAAAAAGCTCGTCTTTATTTGGAGGATGTTCAGTTTGACTTCAGAAGCGTCATGCTTTCTTAGAAGAGCGTACAATTTGGTTTGAAATGTGTCCGGTTTGAATGGAAAAGGATACAGTTTGATTTTGAAAGGGTCTAATTTCAATTCAAAAATGTCCTATTTAAATTAAAGCGTCCAATTTAACGTGAAAATTGTAATTGTATGTTAACGCCAACGTGTATGGTCGAGTGCTATTCTCGCCGTAAGGAGGCTTTATTCATATCATATCATCGTCTTGGATTTGGGAGTATTTCAAAACCGAAATCGATTCCATATTGGTTCACCTGGTCCTTTCATTCCACTACACTACATTATTCTTAATCCGACAATGTAGCACTTAGTGTCTGCTAAGAAACTCACCAGGTTCTGCATCAGTGCTCAACAGCACAGCCGCATTATTGAGATCATTGCTTCGTTCTGCTAATGTTGGAGGAGAACTGTATGACTGGTACTGCCTCGGGCCATTGAACAACTTGCGATTTCTGTAGACTGTTAGAAAGAAGTGTGTAGCTGAAACGGTTAAAATGACATAATACTAGATGGTAATATTCTACTTAGAATATTAAATCCTTTATTCAACCTAGTTTCAATAATATGTTTCGTACCTTGCTGCACTTTGCAGATATCCGCTATAGGTAAATAGATGGAATTGTGTGGGTCATTTTGCAGCAATTGTGCCAAGGATCCGTTGAAAAGTTTGAAGGTTGTTCCAAGATCAATCAAACCGTCATCAATCGTCACCGAGCAGTCGACGCTACGAGCAGAAAACCCAAGATTTTCACCGTATAGGAAGTCAAGCTGGCTTGCGTTTGTGTTCTGGACCAATGTTGGCAGCATGGAGATCAATCTGAAATCGCATGTCGTTCCTGGCGATAAAATTTTCCAACTATAATACATATCAAAGGATAGTGACGGCTTTATTCAATTACTTCTGAATGCGCCACGCATTCTACTTCTACAGGGTGTAGGGACGCAGATTTACTGTGTATTTTTCCCTCACAATGACTTGATGTAGCCTGCGGGTGAACACATGAGTGTTCTTCATTCCCATAAAATTCTATAATCAAATCACTTGGAGGGATGGAAGGCTTCGTTGGTGTGGGCGGGAGGCAATAGTACTGTATTTGACCTGAGCGCCGTGTCGAACCCGACGAGCTAAAAGCGTCTCAGCGGAACCGAAACCATGGATCCATTCTTAGCTTCTGCCGGGGAATTTGCATGGGGCTGTGCAATAGCGGTTCATTTAGTTGACATCGAAGAAGAGCTAAAATCTGGTTGGTATTATTAGACAATGGGCTGGTCAGTCAGTCGGCAGCTGTGACATGATGGCTAAACGCAACTCTTGAACTTTTCTACATACATTGTAATGCAATATAACAGCTTTATAAAAAACTATAATAAAAGTATAGCATGAAAGAGTATAATTCCTGAGCAACCAAGCCTCGCATTCCTCCGAGCAATCAGTGTTGGCACCAGGCTTGTATGGAAAGACACAACAATGCTTCGCTTATCAGTTTGCCATCGCAGTCATCATATACAGTACCGGACATGTCTTTTGGTCATTGGCCGAAAAAGCCGCGCCGGCCAACATAGGCCGCTTTGGAGCGTTCCAAAGCGGCCTTTTTGAATAACTTCTTTAGAAATCAAATAATTGTAAAGATAAACATATATTTGAACTCAGCAGCTTAAGCTCTATCTTTTGGTATATAAATCTCAGTAGAGTTGAACATGCATATAGGCCCGACAGAATCAATCGAGTAGGCGCGGCGCGACAACTCGTAGAGCGAGCGTTTGGGGAGTTTTATCGGAAATTTCCAGACGTCCTAATCAGAAACTGCTCTAAGAATGTCCAGATTGCATTTGGAGTGCGCCGTGAACAATGCATACAGAATCGCACCTACAGAACCGGACATGTTCCTCCGCGACAACCTGTAGAGCGATCGAGCGACAGCTTGTAGAGTGAGCGTTTGAGGAGTTTTATCACAAATTTGCAGCTGCCCAACTCAGGAATTGTTCTAATATTGTCCAGCGAGCCTTTGGAGTGCACCGTGCACAATGCATATAGGATCGAACCTATCAATCGAGGGGGGGGCAGCTTGTAGAGTGAGCGTTTGGGAAGTTTCATCACAAATTTGCAGCTGCCCTACTCAGGAATTGCTCTAAGACTGTCCAGCGAGTCTTTGGAGTGCGCCGTGCACAATGCATATGGGATCGAACCTATCAATCGAGTGGGAGCGACCGCTTGCAAATTGCACGCGCGGCCGTGTTCGGAGCGCAATAACTCTGTCAAGTCCGAATCGTTTCGGCTGCAACTTATTTGACTTGTAGGCAGTAAAACGATGTAGTAGCACACTAAAGTGGAACGGTGTAGCTTATGACTATGTAAAGTTACAGGGGCGCGAATATGCAGGGTAGCCTTGTGTGACACGATTTTTTCGGATTTCAGTGGACCTTTGCAGGAAGACGCGGAGACCTAACGGCTTACAAACACGTAAGCAAGCAGGACAATTAATGTGTTTTACGATGACATGCTCACAACTCCCTAGCTTCCTGAAGTGCCTTAGCCCCATCTGCCAATTTAGATGGCGAAAGATAGCGGTTAAAGTTTCTTAAGTTCTTGCACGCCCAGATTTGAGTCTTCGACACTCGCAATGGCAGTGTTCTGTTTTGCTTGAAAAGCGCTATCGAATGGTATCAATGTCGACCGATTTTGGAAACATCGATTTTTTGAGAATTTCGCATCGAGGGCGAGACCGGTCCAGGCCGGCGCAGACGGACGATGACGTCATCGAAAATCGATGTTTTCGAAATTGGCCAAGCTTGACACCATTCGATAGAGCATTTCCTGCTGATTTCAATGGTGATACTATGAGTATCGAGAACTGTGATCTGGGCGAATAAGAGCGCGGAGAACATCGACCGTTGTTGTGCCAAATAGGACGCAAGGGCGTGTTCGGAGCGCAGTAACTCTGTCGAGATCGAATCGATCTGGCTGCAACTTGAACATTTTGTAGCCAGTAAAACGTTCTAGTCGTGTGCTAAAGAACAGCGATATAACATGTGAATGAACGAAGTAACAGCGGCGCGAATATGCAGGTGAGGCTTGCGTGACGCATTTTTTCCCGATTTCGGTGGACCACTACGAGAAGACGCGGCGAGCTAACGGCCTCAAAATGCATATGCTAACAGAGCACTTAAGGAACTTTACGATGACGGGCTCAGAACTCCTCATCTGCCTGAACTGCCTTAGCACCATCTGTTGTTTTAGGGCGGCGGTTGAAGTTTCCTGCCCTCATACTCGCCCATATTTGGGTTTCCGACACTCCCAGTAACACCGTTTTGTTCACAACGAGAAGCTCTATCGAATGGTGTCACTCTCCACCAATTTCAAAAGAATCGATTTTTTGGCAATATCAAGGACGTGGGCGCCGTAGGCCGTGCTGCGCGGACGATGACGTCATCGAAAACCGGTATTTTCGAAATTGGCCAAATTTCCTCGTGCAAACTTCATTCAAAATCGTCTAGGGGTTATTTGGGGCGCTGATTACGAATCCGACGTCCGTTTTTGAAAATTCCGTCGACTTCGGGAGGTTTTGGATTTTCTTCTGGATAATTGAGGATGGTCGGGTCAGGATCATCGATTTTGCTCAAAATTCGTGTAGGGTCGGGGACTTATTCGGGGTGCCGAACACGATGCCGAAGTACATTTGGACGATTATGGCAGGAGACCGCCCATACCGATAACTGAGAGGGTGATCGGTGATCCTGACCGGACCACCCTCAAACGGGAAGTAACCTGCTGAAGTCGACGGAATTTTCAAAAACGGACGTCGGATTCGTAATCAGCGCCCCAAATAACCCCTAGACGATTTTGAACGAAGTTTGCACGAGGAAATTTGGCCAATTTCGAAAATACCGGTTTTCGATGACGTCATCGTCCGCGCAGCACGGCCTGGGGCGCCCACGTCCTTGATACTGCCAAAAAATCGATTTTTTTGAAATTGGTCGAGAGTGACACCGTTCGATAGAGCTTCTCGTTGTGAACAAAACGGTGTTACTGGGAGTGTCGGAAACCCAAATATGGGCGAGTATGAGGGCAGGAAACTTCAACCGCTAAGTCCGCCGCCCTAAAACGACAGATGGTGCTAAGGCAGTTCAGGCAGATGAGAAGTTCTGAGCCCGTCACCCTAAAGTTCCTTAAGTGCTCTGTTAACATATGCATTTTGAGGCCGTTAGATCGCCGCGTCTTCTCGTAGTGGTCCACCGAAATCGGGAAAAAATGCGTCACGCAAGCCTCACCTGCATATTCGCGCCGCTGTTACTTCGTTCATTCACGTGTTATATCGCTGTTCTTTAGCACGCGACTAGAACGTTTTACTGGCTACAAAATGTTCAAGTTGCAGCCAGATCGATTCGATCTCGACAGAGTTACTGCGCTCCGAACACGCCCTTGCGTCCTATTTGGCAAGACGACGGTCGATGTTCTCCGCGCTCTTATTCGCTCAGATCACAGTTCTCGATACTCCTAGTAACACCGCTGAAATCAGTAGGAAAAGTTCTATCAAACGGTATCAAGCTTGGCCAATTTCGAAAACATCGATTTTCGATGACGTCATCGTCCGTCTGCGACGGCCTGGACCGGTCTCGCCCTCGATGCGAAATTCTCAAAAAATCGATGTTTCCAAAATCGGTCGACATTGATACCATTCGATAGCGCTTTTCAAGCAAAACAGAACACTGCCATTGCGAGTGTCGAAGACTCAAATCTGGGCGTGCAAGAACTTAAGAAACTTTAACCGCTATCTTTCGCCATCTAAATTGGCAGATGGGGCTAAGGCACTTCAGGAAGCTAGGGAGTTGTGAGCATGTCATCGTAAAACACATTAATTGTCCTGCTTGCTTACGTGTTTGTAAGCCGTTAGGTCTCCGCGTCTTCCTGCAAAGGTCCACTGAAATCCGAAAAAATCGTGTCACACAAGGCTACCCTGCATATTCGCGCCCCTGTAACTTTACATAGTCATAAGCTACACCGTTCCACTTTAGTGTTCTACTACAATCTTTTACTGCCTACAAGACTCATAAGTTGCAGCCGAAACAATTCGGACTTGACAGAGTTATTGCGCTCCGAATACGGCCGCGCGTGCAATTTGCAAGCTGTCCCCCTCCCTCGATTGATAGGTTCGATCCTATATGCATTGTGCACGGCGCACTCCAAAGACTCGCTGGACAATATTAGAACAATTCCTGAGTTGGGCAGCTGCAAATTTGTAATGAAACTCCCCAAACGCTCACTCTACAAGCTGTCCCCCCTACCTCGATTGATAGGTTCGATCCTATATGCATTGTGTACGGCGCACTGCAAAGGCTCGCTGGACAATATTAGAACAATTCCTGAGTTGGGCGGCTGCAAATTTGTGATAAAACTCCTCAAACGCTCACTCTACAAGCTGTCGCTCGATCGCTCTACAGGTTGTCGCGCTCACTCGATTGATTCTGTCGGGCCTATATGCATTGTTCAACTCTACTGAGATTTATAGGTAATAAGATAGAGCTTGAGCTGCTGATCTCAAGTATATGTTTCTTTTTACAAGTGCTTGACATTTAAAAAAGTTATGTAAAAAGGCCGCTTTGGACCGTTCCAAAGCGGCATATGTTGACCTTTCCGGGATTTCCGTCGAATGAACGGAGGAACATGTCCGGTACTGTAGGTCCGATTCTGTATGCATTGTTCACGGCGCACTCCAAATGCAATCTGGACATTCTTAGAGCAGTTTCTGATTAGGGCGTCTGGAAATTTCCGATAAAACTCCCCAAACGCTCGCTCTACAAGTTGTCGCGCCGCGCCTACTCGATTGATTCTGTCGGGCCTATATGCATGTTCAACTCTACTGAGATTTATATACCAAAAGATAGAGCTTAAGCTGTTGAGTTCAAATATATGTTTATCTTTACAATTATTTGATTTCTAAAGAAGTTATTCAAAAAGGCCGCTTTGGAACGCTCCAAAGCGGCCTATGTTGTTGCTTTTTCGGCCTATGACCAAAAGACATGTCCGGTACTGTACATGTATTCTTATGTATATGTATGTATTCTAAACTCGTGCTCAAGTTACCCTCACGTTATCCTTTAGAAACAGAAAGCGAGGCTGACCTCCCAGACATTTCACTAACATAACCACTCCTCTTCTCTTTTTTAACGTTTTTGCATATGCCATCATAAACTACAATCTTGGGCGACTGGAGACTTTACACGAGGAACCTTTATTACTTGATATGGATTGTTTGTTGAGTGTAGTCTGCATGAGCGTTTATATTAAGTTAATTCGAAAAGAGGATTTGTCTGGATTTTGTGAGTGGTTGAAAAATATGCACTTCTTGTAAATGGAATAGACTGATGAGCTGGACGCAGTTGAGAATAAACACTGTAGTTCTATGCTACCTTACATTTGCGAACTGTTTCCGCTGTCGTCGATCTGCTGCTGATCAGCTGACAATATGCAATCCATATTGAGCAGAACGGTCTGAGAATCCTAAAAAATCAGTATTGCTGAACGGAATGCAAAAGCACGCACATTTCTGTATTTTTATAATGCTGCATTTATAAACAGAACACATATTTTTCATCTCTCTAGACACTTACAAATGGTAGAACTGCGCAGCGTTTGGATAGGGAAAAGATACGCATTTTAACCACAAAGTTTTTCGATGACGGAATTACTGAACTAGTATCGCGATGGAAAATGTGTGCTGATTTGAATAGTACTTATTTCTACTAAATCTGGTGAGCATGAAGAAAGCTATGATCGTTTGAAGTGGATCAGTCAAAATTGCCAGAGTTTTCTGGCCAACCTAATAGTATACTTTGAGTGCTTACCTCTGCAGTCAGGTTCTGGATAGCAGCACTGTTATTCAGAATTGTTGTGATCTGTTGAATTTGCGTTGATGTCAGATCTGAGCGGGTTTCTGAGTACGTAAGAGTTTCGTTCAAAATTCTGGTGACGTTGTTTGGTCCAACTCCGCTCTAAATTAACCGAATTGGGACTCAAGAAAGGCTGTTCTTACAACAGAATTGGAACTTTTTTATTTTACACTTCCCAATGTTTTAATTAGACAATTAAGAGATATTTAACTTCATTTTACTCAAAACACCACCTTTAGGTTTTTTGAACCTAACCTTTGCAGTTTTCATGAAACCTAGTGAAATTTCAGCGTGCTCATCTTTTTTCTTTTCCTTTGTTTTTCTTTTGTGAAACAGTAACATTTTATTAAATGTAGGTGTGAGGCCATGTAGTCAACGCAACATCTCCTTAGGTGTTCTACAGTAGTGCTATTACTAGAAATCGGTGTTATTGTCCCTTTATCCTGAACTCTATTGTGTACCAAGTGATTTTCCACCTCATCTCTCCATGTTATATTCGCGCTCTCGCTCTGTTGCCTCCAAATATTATATATTGCATGCCATCCTTTGATCACTGATTTTCTGGAGTGGCCAGAGTAGTAATGGATACTCTTCGGTTTCCAATGAAATAAGGCCTGAAACAATTGTATGGTAAATGTATAGTAAATCCTATCCTTAAAGTAAATCCTTTAATGTATAGTGAATCCTTCTATAGAACGAGGTGTTCTTTGTAGAGTAATTAAGGGAATAGACCTACTGGAATATATTATTTCCAAAACCACTAAATGTCAGGCTCAACGTCTTGTTTAATATATTGATACATGTACAATGGAAACTAAATTGGAGGAGATAAAGTCACTCAAACTGCGAAATAATGGGAGAAGGCAGTTTGTGGCGAAGACGGCTTTTGAATGCATATTAGGAACAACTACAGTAAGACTATCACTATCGCCAAGGCTTACGTGGAAAAGCATTGGAAAAGGGCTTGGCGGCTTAATGCGTAATTGCTGTCTTCTTGTTTAAGGGATATTTAAATTTTTTAAAAATATATGAGGAGTTTATCCAAACTTAAGCTATTCATTTAAAATGGTTGTCTCCTAAATTTGCCAACTTGCTTGCCACTAACGCGGAGGTTTTTTAGAAAACAGTCGCTTCTAATATTAACATTAATATTAATGTAAATGGTGTATATTGTGTGATAATAGTGTAAATAATTCACTGTAGATAATTATTATTAATATTAGTAATATGTATTCTAATCATTAATATTGAAGTTTTAACAGTTTATCAGGCTCTACAAAGGCATCTAAGACCTTTGTTCAAAGAACTAATGCAGATTTCTTTTTGATTTGTACAGTATATCTTAAAAGCCTACTCACAGGCCTTATCCCAAAGGTTTTCTCTCTTTACTTGCAGTGCAAAGCTGAGGATCTCATAGCCGGCTGTTAGCACGTCCATACGTAGATTAGAATATCTGTGAGCGTTAAAAATTTACTGTCGTTAATTTATACCTCACTAAGATCCTTCAGCGTGTCGTCTTCGGCCGATGTTGTAGTCGCTTGCTTAGTTGTTGTTTTGACTGCAGTAGTTCGTTGCTTGGTGGGAGTAGTGGTTGTGGTCGTCACACGCGTAACAATCTTTGTAGAAGTCCATGTCGATGAGGACAATGATGAGCTTGTGGACGGAGCAAGTGTGGTGGAGCTTGGCGTAACGGTGGTGGCAGTAGATGTTGTTGGAGTAGAGGTGATGGTGCTGTGTTGTGAGAGTGTTGTTGGATTTGTAGAAAGCAGTGTTGTTGATAAGGTCGCCTCTTTCGTTGTTGTTGTTGTTGTTGTTGTTGTTGCAGCCGCTTCCGTAGTCGTCATCAGGGTAGATGAAGGCGTCGTTTTATGAGGAACTGAGCTGAAACAAAACTCTACAGAGTAGCTGTCGGTTTCTCGTATAAAATCTCCCACTTCTTATGTCACTGACCAGTTATTCTCCTGCAGAAGAAATGGAGCTATTGTGGGAAGTTCACCCATCCCATTGCAGAGGCGCATGTCTAATACTAGGCCCACCTCTGCTATACGGCACGTCACGTCATTCATTGGTTGATAGCAGGAGTCGTAGATGAACTCTAGTACACCGTATTGGTTGGTATGTAGCACAAGCATATCGGCAAGATCGCTATCAATATGCACAGTAACGTTTCCTCCTCCAAACTTCATCACTGCAGTACAACTGATGTAGCATCTGAATGCAGATGACATAACTCCACCATAGAACGCATTATTAAAGTAAATCCATAAGCATCATTCAAGAACATATATCTCTGCATTCAGTGTTTCTCATAGTAAAATTCACCCTAAACGTATTGCCCATCTGAAAAACACGCCATTTAAAGATCTTCAGATCTTTGAGCTCCCAGCATTTAGCCAAACCTACCATTTCCTCCACTTCATTGGTTTGTTTCTTTTTCACGTTTTCTTAAAAATTGGAGCGTATTCTATTGGTCGGCATTGTCTAGCTTCGCATTGCTGTGCTATTATAGAAAAGCATTTTCCACTTGCTTCTGGACGTCTAGCCGTGATTTCATCGGCCTGTTTTTCGTAACCATGTCACGTCATTTTCGCGTCCAAAATCGTGCATGGTGGCAGTTAAGTGCTAATTCCCGGCCTTCATCTCTTTAGTTGACCACAGTGCCGGCCGCAGTTCGCCAAGCGCTAGTGTAAGTTCCTAGATCGAAAACAAGTTAATATTAAAGCTTTTTTTGTTGAATCTGAGATTTCGCGCAGTTGAGTGTTTTGTGAAGTACGTTATTCCGTATACTTGTGAAAATCTTTAAACGTCAATGGCGGACTAATGCAGATATAGATCGATAGTATTGAAATTTTAATAATTTTGATAATTGTGTTCACTAATCGCTCAAATGTTTTGCAGTGTGCTAAAGTAAACGACCCACCTTCTGTTGTTTACAAAGAGTCCATGAGCCAAAGAAGTTTCCCTCAAGATCTCGAAATGAGCGGTCAGCTCTTTGAGGTGTGGCGTTGTTGTTATAAGTATGTTCATTGAGCGAAAGCTTGGTGGTGACGTTGTGACGTCGTAGAATTTGTACGCAAGAGTGAATTCCGTGTAGAGTGGGACAAAAGGAGGCGTGACCGGCTGTGTTGTCGCCGGTCGCACAGAAGATGTCACAACAGAAACGGATTGGGTGGTAGTGAAGGACTGCGGTAAGCTGAAATTAAAGTGATCAATAATGTACCGTGACCTTGATCTGAATTGAAGCCATCAGAGCTATCTGTTCAACATGGGAAACCTAAAAACATGCTCCGTTTCCCACTACTGTGGCAGTTCAAAATTATGAGTGCCCGCCACCACTCTGAATTAAGTTAGGAACGAAATTTGAAACATGGACCAAGTATTAGTCGCTTCGTTCGTGGGCTACTACACCACTGAATGACAAGGATCCACTATCAATAGGTGAGGTTGACAGGCTTAATTGGCGCAATAGGTAGACCAGACAGCAAATATTCGAAGTGTGGTCGGCTGAGTTCCACCTTTGTTTTGTTTCTATCAAAGAGAATTTTCCAAGATTTTTAAACTTTATTCAAGATATTGGCAGGTTTGAAGAAAAAGCGGATGCTACTATTTTAGAATAGAAATGCTACTATTTTAGAAAAGCTGCTTTTAGAACGGTATATATGTTTATATTATTTTCACGTCGAACTGGGTACTTTTCAAATTTACATATACACTTTTTAAATCAAATTGAACACTCCTGCCGTCAAACAAGACACCTTTCATGTCAAACTGAACACTCTTCTGAGCAAGACTAGAAATCAAACCTGACTCTTCCAAACTGAAGTGAGATCTTTCTACGTTAAACTTGAAACTCGGAAAAAAGGTTAGAATAATTTTTCGCTAAGAAAAATTTTATTCTCTAGAGTTGGGGTTTTGCTTCATCCTTCTCAGGCCTTCTATATTTCACTAAAGTGAAAAAACTTTTGCTACTAAGGTTCTAAATAAGCTTAACCAAATTTGAATTGCTGAGATGAAAATCTGTAGTTTTTGCTAGTTTCTAGGTGCATACGTATTTACTATTGAGCGACGAAGACAACTGAGCGCGCTGCTCACAGTAGTTGTCACCTACCATTGATTCTTCTGTAGTAGAAATGGAACTCGCTCATCCCATTCTTGACCAAGACCGTTGCACATGCACATAGACCAGCTGTCGCTTGTGAACGCTCTGCACTTCACTTCCTCGATGCGCTGGTTACAGCCATCAAAAATAACCTGGAGCAGATCACCTCCGCTCATACTAATGATCACATACTCCATGTCGATCGTCGATGTAGTTCCAAGCCAAACGAAATCATATTTGACGAAATCCGCCGTGCAAGTATTCACACATCTGAAATTTTAAGAGAATTACACGAGCTTTTTAAATCTGAAGGTGACTTACGGTCTGGATCTTATCGAAATTAGGGAAAACTTTGAAAAAGTTTTTCTTAAAAATACGCTCAGCGACTAAATAGTTCCCACTTTTTCTAAGGACACACTAAAATACGCATTTTTGGTTATTTGAATGTACAACTCGGACATGCATGGAATAGTAGTCGAGCGCTGTGACTGCTTCACGCTGCACCTAAGGGATGAGCGGTAACGGAATTCTAAAACCCGGATAATGGAAAACGGATTATGAACGAACAATTTTAAACTACTCTATTTTAAAGAGCAGACCAGAAATTTCGGCAGTGAAGTTAACTTATTTTTAAGTTCAGTTGTACGGCAGTGGAATTTTAGAGGCAAATCTAGCCATTTTATTGGTGTTTTTAAACTTAGTGCAGTTACTACATTGACGAGGCCCTATAAGATTTTTTTGGACTGGTCAGTAAGAAGAATAGCTTCTTCCTTGCACACTAAACCGATGTTAGGTTCAGTTCGCGCACAGGCCAACCAAAACTTCTTCGTTCCTCATGGTTGATAGATTGCCACCAACTCTATGGGGGAGTAGTAACAACAAGAGAACAAAAACTGGAACAAAAACTATTTTGCAATGCAGTATTTTTGCAATATTCACATGAAATTATCTGAGGTGGATAAGATACCAACTCTCTATTGCCCGGCTACAACAAGCCATTATGTAGTACAAATATACATTTAAAGGGCTATGACATCAAGAAGGGTAGAAGTAGAATATCTGTCCTGTATTTAAATTGAATGGTTTCCTTCATAATAGAGAAGCTTCAGTGGAAAACTCACAGATCATGAAGAATCTGCATGTTTTGTGAGCACGCGGAATGCGAAGCTAATTTATTCATCAGTTTAATTGACCATTTAAATTTTACAAGAGGGTATCAGCAGCAAGAATTTTATTGTAAAGTATATTTGAGTATATCTTTTCCATAAAAATACCACAACTAGCTGTAAGAATTCGCTTTCTCGATTTGACTGGGTTGAACCCAATCAATGAAAAAAAGCGGAAATTAGAAAGTTAAAATGAAAATATTCGGGTCTTGTGTGACGATTGCGATTTTTCAACAAGCTTTATTGAGTAGGAACAATAAAAATATTGAAAAAGCATGTCTAAAAGGTCGTTCTGAAACGTATTCACCTCCAACTCTAGCTGCTGCCCAAATTTGCGAGGTGCGAAGCGAAACGGTCGACTTCACAAGTAAAGAAGTCATGTTTCATCTGTGCAAGCCTGCTTTCACATCGGCCTTTAGGTGATCCAAGTCGTCTTAAAAGATTTTCGATTTTGTTCCCCTGCCAGTTTTCAGTTTATTTTCATTTCATTTCATTTGTTTGTGCCAGTGTAGCCACAAGATAACAAATTGGTAACAAAGGAACAAAGAAAACCGGCATTAGAAAAGAACGTGAACGCTGAAAGGAAATAAAAACAAAGTATAAGAAGGAGATCTAGTCCATGCGCATAGCAAAGAAGAAAGGGTGGGAATTACAGCATTCTCATGACCAACTTCTGCTGAGTCAACGCTCGAAGATGCAAAAAGAAAAACTACTCTTTTGATGAGCCCGACAGCAAGAAATTCGCTATGTTCGACGAAAATAAAGCTCACGAATTTAGGCAATAAATTTCACGAATTTAGGTAGCTATGATACTACTACCATAGAGTCGCAATCAGCATTAGCCATAGCGAGCGGACCCTCTATCTCAAAGACCTCTTTAAACTGGAATGCACCCGAGGCCAACTGGTGGTAGCCGGCACGCACTTTGGGTGGTGAGTACGAAAGAAGTGTCTAGAGCCTCTCCCATGCTTTGTCCTCCATGAAATTGACGACACTACAACTGGAGCCGCAGTATCGTGGTGACAAACGTTATTGTTCTTTTCGCGCTGTTGATGCACCTCATAAGGGACGTCCATGAAATTACCACAACAATTCTCAGCAAGACCTATTTGGCTATTTAACAACAACACAGCGTGCACAGTGGAAAAGTCCGCTTTTGCTGTGGGCCATTGGGTAGCTTATACGTTAAGGTTCCCAACTCAAAGTGAGCTTTTGCGATGCTATTTTGGCAGGATGTAGGGCCCTGTAAGCGGAGTCCAGAGCCACATTTAGTTTTTGTTGAACGCGCTTTTAAAGGCCTGAAAAGGAGGTCTGAAAGCGCGCGCAACTATCATCAACCCCTACGACACTCTACAAGGTATGCCTCGCCGGCGCAGTCGTTAGGAGGGACGCCTCATAGGAGCACACCGGGGGGTTTTAAGATCGAGTCCGCGCACTGACGAAATTTTTGCACATATTAGTTTGTTGTTATTACGCTTTCTCATGCTCACAGGACTCAATTTTAGACCACCAATGCTTACAACAAACCAAGGCTGTGCATTTGCTCCTTCATGTGTTCTAGTTTTCCAACAATTCCTATCTGCTCCATATCATTTCTCTGGAAATAAAAAGTCCGTGTTCTCTTCCCTTTTAGTCAACAGCTATGGTACAAATCTATGAAACAAGTAAAACACATGCACCTGTCACACCAACCGCATCTTACAAAGGCCACTGAGGAACAATCTTCTCCCTGACAAGGAGTGGCCACTTCTTCTTCGTTGAGCGCGCAATCCGTAGGGCAGAGAAAGGCCCCATTTTCATTATACTACCTCTAACGTGAATCACGTCTTCTTCCTGACAGTCGATATCTCAATATATGGCGTCCAGGAGGCGTCCTATTATAGCATCCGCAACCAGAATCTCTCACCTTGTCAGAGATTTGAAATCCAGTGTGAAGGTGGGAAGTAGTCGGCCGACAACACCTTCAGGTGAGAACGATATTTTTAGCATACTTATGTACCGATATAGCCATGGTCCATAATATTCAACCATAAGGTACGCGTATTTGTGTGCAGTTACGGTATTATTGGTGGTATGGTATGGTGGTGGTGCAGATAGGCATTGTTGAAAAACTAGCACACATGAAGGCGCAAATAGACAGCCTTGGTTTGTTGCTAGCATTGATGGTCTAAAATTGGCTCCAGTAATCATGAGAAAGCGTAATAACAACAAAATAATATGTGCAAAAATATTGGCAATACGCAGGCTCGAACTTGGAATCCCGGCGGTGTGGTCCTATGAGGCGGTACTCCTACAAACACCAATGCATATCTCTTCGGGTGTCATAGGGGTTGATGATTGCTCGCACACGTTTTCGCACCTCTTTTCCGGTCTTTAAAAAAGCGTTCAACAAAACTAACTGTAATTCCGGACTCCGCTCACACGGCTCTACTCCTGTCAAAATAGCAACGCAAAAGCCCACCTTGAGTTGGGAACCTTTCCATGTTAATAGAAATGGCAAAAACTTTTCGCATAGTAACTCATCGACGAGAGGTCGGGAGTCCTCATCCTTTCCATACAACTAATGCTGATCCTTTTAACCCAAGTCGTGTAAGATTTTCAACTTTAACCCAATTATGGGCCAGAATTTCTTTAGCACACTGGTTAACTCTTTGCTCTTCATTCCTCTCCAGCCCGCTGCAAATCGGAGCGAGTATAGTGGGCGGCAAATTTTTGTCATTTTTGGACCATCAAGTGTCTCAAAGCAAAATCCTGTGCTTCTTGTAAGATACTCTACATGACCATATCGTTCCTGTTGTGAACCAATCGTCGTGGACAATTCACAGGTGACCCTTGTCAGTTGCTGCGTGAGCACGTCCTAGCTGAACCAGATAGCCGTTAGCATTAATAACGAATAGTAGGCAGCATTTTTTTTTATCCAAAGCAATAAATAAAACGTCATTTTTAAAGAAAAGCCGTAGCAGTGATGTATCAATCCGCTTCATTTATTCTACAGAAAATGATTGCCTGCGGAAAATGATTGAAAGTTTTGCAGGCTACCTGAGCTTTACAGGGAATTTTTATTCGCTATTGTGTGCTAATAGCTCAAACACTAGATCACTTAGTCAGAGATCGCAATCCGATGATATATATTTATATTTATATCTGTATTTACCCCATACTCCTATTAGTTTTTAAGCAGCTTCGAGCTGACAGACAATGGGCTTAAAATGGTATGTGATGTACGAGATTAAGGTTTTATGATAACAAACAATTTACATTTCTGCAAACACTATAAAATGTTGGTAAACAAGGCAAGTCATCGAATCTACGATTTTTCAAAATTCTGAAGTCTAACGACCCTTGTCTACCAAACATACATACGACCAACTATAGTGTCGGGAATAGCTATCTTCAATCCCTGGAAGAAAAAAGACATTTGCTTTCTTTTAAGAGTACAAAATAGTTTTACACGGAAGTTAGTTCTGAGGTGCCACGGAATGGATTACCTCCATATCCTCCGAGGTAACGACAGATCTAAAATTCTTGGTCTTTCACCGCTTTACAAACGGAGGAAATTAGCTGACCTCTTAATGATTCACAAATTTCTCACAGGATAGTGTTTATAAACCAAAAAAAATTTTTGGTCAACTACTGCCAAGAAGTAGAAGAGGAGAAACAATGATATACGTCTCGGTTGCTAGAACACGGATAAGATCATGTTTCATCACTTACTGGTGTCTGAATGTGATGAATTCGATACTAGCCAAAAGTGACAATCTCCTTAGCTTGTCGAAAAGTGCATTTAAAACGTTCGTTGGGAGAAATGTCATCTTCGATCCGCCTTGACCTTGTCGTTTTTTTAGTTTTATTTCGTTCCGGATTTGGACATTCAATAGGGCATTGTTGGGTGTAATGCATGCTTGAAAAAATAAATAAATAAAGCGCTGTTCAATTACAAAATACTTACGGCTTTCCGTCGACGGTTAAATCATATTGTGGAGAATCAGGATGCCAAACATCGAATCTAACCGACACAATGCTCAAGGCGCTGATTGTCGTTGTGATATTCACTGTTATTGTACTATACGTAGGAAGATCACCGCTTATGCGGTAAATTAGAGTGAAGTTCGGGAAGGCTCTGCTGTAGGGGACCAATGTCGTCGTCGGCTCCGGCGGTAGCGAGGGCGTTGCTTCTAGGCACCTTAATGACTAGAATTTCTTCAACGCACGGCAATGGTGTAAAACAATAAGCTGCGAGAGTAAGTGAAGAGCTTGCATAGTTCCTATTCATTTAGGCAATTGCTACTCGTTAACAATATCTCGCAGGATGGCGATACGTCATATTCAACTTCGTCAAACTTCCTCCTCCTCTATCGAAAACACTACAGGAGAAAACATAGCTGTAGACGGACATCAAGGTCATTCTTGTACTAACTAACTTTTGAGAATAACTTGACGGTTCGTTTATCACAGAAGCTGTGCTTTAACTCAACAATACTTCATTCCGCAAAAAGCAATGCCTTTACATAATATTGCCGTCGTAGCAAAAACAAGTTTTAAGAAATATCCATCGAAGAAACCTCAAACCAAATATTTTTGGTATTAACATGTGGGCGGACATTGGAGTTACCAGAAAATGCTCCCTATTGCCTTAATACTTAAGTGTCACGTAGGCTTGCTATGATGGAACGACTTCATTTCGGCTTGACGTTTTCACAATTTTGTCGTTCTCCAAGGTCTGAAGAAAGCTAGAAACTTAAGATCAAGCAGCTTCCAGCTCAGCCAATTTGCCACCTTTCCATGAGTGTCGCGGTAAATCCCACTGAAGCAAACCGAACTCACAGTTGTTCTGGAAACACCTACCTGGTAAGTGAAACCGGAGCTTACTAAGACCACTGTCAAATATCGAGAGGAGACCCACGGTAGAAACGATTACAATGTTAAGTGCACCACGTTGCTACGTGAAAGTGAGATTAGCGATAGAAAAACTCTGGAGACTTCCTGGATTCACGAACGTAATCCAGCGATGAGCAACAGAAACGAGAGCATTTTATTCACCAGTGACTTTTTCACTCGTTGTGCCGGCTCTGATGGCACCTCTATATGTACACAACACATGATACAAGTCGCAAAAACGCGCCGCTGAAGTGCGGGAACGTGAAGCGGAGTGCGGAAATGCGCCGCTGCACCTACCGTCCTCGCAGCTACCAATCATGTGCCGCCCTGTGCGGCTGATCCGGCGCCTGATCCGGTTACGGTAGGAGCGACGACGCGTTCCCGGATCCCGGCGGTGCTTCTTCGCAACAACTACACAACACACTATAGATTAGCACTTGGTGGATCTCAGTTGCTCTGTGGTAGTCATATAGCTGAGCTTTCACTCTCAATCTAATAAGTCGCGTTATCGCGAATCTCGCCTGTATTTCTTCCGTTAATTTGCTGCAAGTCGTTGATGAATCCCGTCCCAGGTTCTTCAAAGTTCTTCAAAGTTCTAGTGTCAGTAGGGTGCACTACCATAGTCAAGATACAGTTTATATCAACAAAAATGGACCGAGCAACCAACGCAGGATCCCGACCTCCAGACCCGAACCCCTGACCCCTCTCCCGCAAGTCCTCCCCCACACCCACTCGGCCATCCAGTCGCTGACACCTTGCTCATGAGCGGCGCACTTCAATGTTTCGCTTTGGTTACTGTATTGGTAACAAGCAAATTGTGAGCTCGCTGTAAATCCGCTACTGTTGCAGCCCGAAACCTGTTGCAGGAGAGGTTCTAACCACGACATTGCAGTTCCAGACGTCAGTTTGGCTTTATCGGCCCGCACTGAAGTGATACGCTTTTTTCAATTTTTGACCCACCCAAGTGTCCGCAGGAAATTTGAAAACACCACAGTGCTTCTCTCACAGTCCCTTACAATCCTCAATAGGTCACTTTTTAAACTTCCACGGGACGCTCATTGACCTCCCTTGTCGGTGCTTGACGAAAAGTGAGAGTTTGTTTAATTTTGTGGAAATCACCTTTACAGTCGTGGGAATTCGTTGAATGAGTTGGTAATTTAAGTCTTTACTGACCATGAGATGAGAGCCTGATCTTTACTTTCGGAGTTCTTTCAGGCCTTTTGCGAACGACATCGTATAAACATCAGGCTAAATTAAAATCATTCCGTCGTATCAATCCTGCGTGGCACGGAAGTATTATAGGAGGGGAGGCTTGTAATTTCGCAATTTTTTGAAATACAACAGGGCTATCCATTGGGTAAACCGCAATGTTACAGTTGTCAATACGCCGCTAACACCTTGGCTCAAGGTGGACTTCCACGACGAAACGCGTAACTGATGCTGCACTCCGTCACAAATGGTTACCCTACTGCTACATAATGGTCTCAAAGGGCTATACCAAGGACCAGTTACTCTTTCTTACACAATTTACAATTTTCTAGGGACCAAAAAATGTATAAGATAGTGATGATTGAAGGGAATTTAACACTCGCAATGCATATTTTTGCTATCTTGAAAGACCTTTTTGTCTTTGTCTTTTGTACGTAACTTTTGCAGCAGACATGTGCGCTATAAGTCATAAATTTTTGTTATTTTGTTAATTTTTATGCAGTAGTCTCAATTTTACTTTGACATATGTTTTAGAGCTTACCATGGCGTAACAAGTTCCAATGGAGCGTCGTACGTACACTCTGGAACGTTGCCGTTGCAAATGCAGAGCAGAAATTCAGATTCAACCTGATAACGGCATTTAATGCTGTCCATGGGCTCATAGCATGATTGATAGAGCAGGAGAGTAACTGTAGAATAATACTGGTAGAAGCCAATGACGTTACTGTCATCGCCATCAAACGTCAATGTGGCAATGTCGGCCGCCTGCAGCGGAACAGTGCAGCTCGGCATACATCTGAAGAAGGGTAGTGGTAGAGCTCGCTAACTATTTCAATCGAAAAGCGCCACGCATACCTGTCCTGCATGGCATGTTATCTTTGTATCCTATGAAATAGTCGGCGTTTTTTTACATACATAGAATTTTCACGTCGATTGAGCAATTTTCAAATCTAATTATCTAATTGGACACCACACCACCATCGCCGTTTGATCGAGCACAATACCCACACCTGGGGCGGTATGCTATTCTCGCCCGACTTCGGGGCTGTCCCCGGCGCGAAAAATCGATGGCGCATGATGTGCATACCGGGGGTGTGGGCGGAGACCGCCTCATACACGGCCGGGGACGGTTGGGGAGAGAATAGCATACGGCCCCTGATGGGACCGATAAGCACGCATCGCATATCGGATGAGACGACCGCTGATATCAGCATTGAACCAGTTAAGCTGAAGGCCCTAAGAATGCGAAAATGATTCTGTTCAGTTTCTTTAAGCCTCAAGTGGCCTCAAGTGGTGCTGATGTTAAGAAAAATGACTTGAATAATTTCTATCAAGACCGACAGCTTAACTAGTTTCGTGCTGATATCGGCGGCCGACTCACCCGATATTCGGAGCTGATGGGTCCCAAGAGGTGTGTTGCGTTCGATGGAACGGCGCCTGTGGTGAAACGGTGCAGAGCATTCCGTTTGGGTTAGGAGGGGGTGCGTGTTCGAATTCCGCGTGGTGTCGTGTTTTTATCACAAGACACACCGTTATGAGAGCTAACAAACCTCAGTGACAGCCCATTGATGTTTGAGGAAAAGGACATGAATCAAATTGGACACTTTTCACTCTAAACTGGACACTTCTAATCAAATTGAACACTCCCCTGAAAATTGAACAAGGGATATTGACGCATTACAAATCTATAGAGACGGTTATATCAATTTATTGCTCATTGAAAAATTAGTGTGCATTTCTCTGAAACTTTTTAATACCACCTGCCCTAATAAGCGAACGCGCCGTTTCAAATTTCATAACATTTTAGCTTTTTAAGAATAAATAAAAACTTAATTTGTTTGTTAGTATTCGTTTTAAAGCACAGAAGGGCTGGAATTATTTAGCGTATAAATAAAAAGAACGCGCCATGCACTCGGCTGGGTCGTCACTATTTTCATTTCGTTGCGAATCGATCTCCCCGTCCTGACTGGTTTCCCAGGGTGTGTTGCTCCCGCGGTGACTGCCCATGAGTCGGCCTGAGAATGCTCCATCTACGAGGCCCTGCGCTGGGCGCGCTTCCGCGCTTTCGGCAGTATAGCCAATTCATTCGTCACAGCGCTGCCATGAGCAGACGCCTTCTTCGTCGATCGGCTGCCTGTGGCAGGGTACGCCTTCTCTTTAGCGTTTATCCTCCTATCTCACGGTTCCGGAGCTTTCACCGCGGGCCCTCTAATCCTATATCTCGGACATTCATGGATGGCCAGCCGCTGAAGAATCGCGGGGCAGGCAGGGCTTGCGTCGTGGCGATGCATTCCAATGGCCGAGTGTGCGGAGAGAGCCATCTCATTTTTCTTTTGTCAATAATCTCTCTCTTAATCATACGGCCATCCGGTATACTCTTATCATACTCTATAATAATCAGCTAAGCGATGAGTCACACTATCGATCGACGCGGTGAGTCATAAAATAGAGGAAATTACGGGGAAGTTACGGGGCGGCACAAATTAAGGCAAGAAAATAGCGGAAAATACGAAGACGCCTTCTACGTGCCTGGCGAGCTGAACACGTCGGCAACCGTGCCAGGCGATGCAGTATGTAGGCCTGCCGAACACGTCGGCGACCGTGCATGGCGAGCCGTAGACGCGCCGAACACGCGCCAACTTTAGCCCCAGAGGTAATCGAAGTCGCTGAACATGATTATGAAGTTCGCTTTCGGACTGTAGATCACCATCGATCCATATCGATCGAATTATCGATTTTTATGGATGTCGTCCAAGCGGTCCGAAACTTCAGCCCTGGGGCTAATCGAGGTCGCTGAACATGATTATGAAGTTCGTTTTTGAAGTGTAGACCACCATCAATAGATATCGATCAAATTATCGATTTTTTATGCATGTCGTCAAAGCGGTCTGAAACTTCAGTCCTGGGAGTAATCGAGGGCTCTGAACAGACGTCGGCAACCGTGTCTGGGCATTTAGATGATCATCGACGGAAGGCCTTCACAGCAGGGGAGAAAATCGGCATCGATCGATATTATCGATTTTTTGGGGATGTCGTTCAGGTGGTGCGGAACTTCAGCCTTGGGGTATTCGAGGTTGCTGAACACGAATCTGAAGTCGATCAATCAATATCGATCGATATTATCGATTTTTTGCGAATGTCGTTCAAGCGGCACGAAATTTCAGCCCTGGGGCTAATCCAGGTCCTGACCGATGGTTTTCTCCCAGATTTAACCGATCGGGGTGGAGAGGGAGGGGTGCACACGCCGGTGGTTTCTCTCAGATTTAACCGATCGGGTTGGGGAGCGGGTGGGAGACACGCGGGTATTATGGCCGAAGGAGTGCCCCACATCAGGTGGAAAGTTTCAATGTGGTGGCCAGTATCGATCGATATTATCAATCGAATGACCTTAGGTTTTCTCCCAGATTTAACCGATCGCGGTGGGGCGGGGGGTGGGAGACACGCGGCCACTATGGCCGAAGGAGTGCTCCACAACAGTCTAAGGACGGAAGCACTGATTAACGCAAATAAATTACGTTTCTGAACTGTCTGAAGATAATGTCGACGTTGAAGGGATGTTGAGGATGGAGGGAGGGAGAGCTGGACGGCTTCATATCGAAGAACTACTCACCTGATAGATTAAAGAAGGTAGACCAAGGTTCGAAATTGCTAAGGTTTTCAAATACCTCTTTTCACTGCTAAGGTGCCGAGAAGGCTGTACAAGCAGAGCAGCTGCTTGAAGTGAGTGATCTTGGCTTAGTGACTCTCTAAGGTCGCGCGAAGCGCGCAGGTGCGAGACACGCCGACAGGCGTGCCGGAACACTTGTTGTATAATAAATCTATATCAACTATATTGTCTTCGGCAGAACAATTTGTGAGTCACCTATGACACTGCTGGGGTTTTGAGGCAGTCATACTGTTTGCGTTGGATTCGACTGTATCCGTTGCGCACTACAGGTCATTTCCATGCCGGCCAAACCACGCGAGTACCCTGACCTCTACGGGCATCCCACTAAGGGTGTCTGTAGCCTTCCTTAAGGTCCACAAGAATTAGATACAGGCTGGGGCTTTCTTGTTGGATCCCTTCTCCCATAGTTCGGTTCCCCTCTTGGCAGTTGTTTTGAGCGGTGAAGCGGTTCGGGGCCCATGTGATGTAAGACAGTTCGGGCACCGAGTTCGCGACACATTTAATTGATAGCAAAATTTGTTTGCGGGGAATAGCACAGGTATAAACAGTTCAACAAGAACAGTTTTAAAATCATACGTATCCACACATCACTATTTCCACATTTCAAAAAACGGCCTTTATTTACAATAAACTCTTCCTACCTGTCTTGAAATTATCGCAATGTCATTGCTATTTTTTTGATTGTTATCTTTTTTGAGTAGTAGAGCAGCCTTCCTTTTTTCAGTAAAATAAAAATTTAACGTTGGGCTTGCCAGTATATATTGGACAACCACTGAAAGCCCTCTAAGCCTCCTAGTCCTCTGTTAACCGTAATTACTCCAAATCTAGTCGATCTGTAGGCCCCATGGTTGGTTAGCTCATCATCGCCTGGGGGACGGTCAATAGGTACACCAGCCCCTGCTGGGGGGCGTGCGATCTTCCTCTCATCCTCCTTGTTCACCCACCCCCAACCCCCTAGGCTTCACCGAGAGTCTAATGGCTGCTTTACGAGACCTTTGACACGCAAAACAAAAGTTTCGGGTTCGCAGAACAGCGGTGTACCTTCTGACGCCACGCCCCCCCCCCCCTCCAGCAGGAGGCGGGTGTACCTCCTGTCGCGCTGCCTCATCGCCTCCACAGCAACAGCTGTCTTGGAGTATCGCCAAGCGGCGGGTCTCATGACGCGACGCTAATTGGCTCCACAGGCACTGTCCGCTTTATTTGTCCGCGCCGTTTCAGTCAGACGTCCTTTACCCGACCACGTGGCCACTAAAAAACAACGAGCCAGCCGTGAAGCTAACTGGTATTGGAATCGCCGAAGGTACAAAAGTAGCTAAGCGGAAGACGAGATAGGAAGATGGCTGGCCACAGAGGCTCAGAGATTCTGGTAAACAGTGGGACATACCAAGCATTGCACATCACTTGGCAAGACCTATTGCAGTTTTCTTTAAAACCACATGGGTGCGGTATTTAGAGGCACATTTGCCTTGCAATTTAGTTTGTAGAAGCGTGTAGGCAAGACAGTAATTCTTGAAGAAATTCCTTAACCGCAAAGAAATCAGAGGATTTTAAATAATCACTACCTGGAGAGAGAACCATAGCCTCTTCCACTGTGCAAGATGGAAATCAAAATTTACATGGAAAGAGTGTCATCTGGTGACAATTCGCTACAGCAATCAGTAATTCCTTTCTTTGGCGTAGGCTCCAATTAACCAAGACAGTTCCATATTGTCATCAATGCTAGCTAACTTACTTGATATTGTTGACCAGTACGACTGGATAATTCGTGGGTGAATAAGTTACTTTGAACGTGAGAAGGTCGACAGCGCCATGCTGGCTGGACGTAACGTTGATTCTCGCGTACGAAGCTGGCGAAGAAGGCCGACTGTAGAATACGGAGTAATTTGAAGCGACAGAGTCGTGAAAAGTTGTTATTAATGCGACGCAGATCAGAAGTGTCCGCATCACTTGAAAAGGATGCTTTCTGAAAACAATGTCGAATCATCAGCAAGAATTTTGGGCACTTAAAATGCAAGCATAATACAGTACAACTGATACAAAACATTCGTGGTTAGGAATCGTGAAATTTCACTTTTCGATCTTTACGAAGCTAAAAATCATATTTCCGCTCAAAATGCTAGGGTTCCGCAATACATTTTCTTTATAACCTGGCAGAGTATTGCATTGTTTTGATCGTCACATATAACATGCACGTTGAACAGTAACAGAAGCCAAACAGTATCGTATGAATTTGCGTAAATAACACCAAAATGTTTGCTAATACGGAAAAAACACAAGCAGTAGTAGCACATACAATAATATACGAATAATCGTAGAGATTTCCTTCAAAATGGCTCAGGATGGAGCAAAATTAACCAAATTTTGCTAGTTGCAAAACACCTGAAAACTGAGAACCTGGTGAATGGGAAAAAGTGTCCGGCATTACCACCTATACATAAAGCAACCTTTCATTTCTTTCTGCTCTTGAATATGGAAAGCTTATGACCAAAGACAAATTGAAATAGTGCGAAATTGACTAAAAGTCGAGAGAGATGAATCGTAAGTTTATGTTAATGTTTATTATCGGTTAATTAACAACGCAAATCACATACTTGAATGCAACACAACAAACCGACTTGAGCAGAAGAAAACCAATGCAAATGGGGGAAGTATCAGGGAATAGTGGGTGATCGGCATCTTCTTGCCCTTGGGGCCCTGTTTCCATTAGAATTTGCTAGAAAGAGAGCAACAAATGTCGCAGGTAATCAGTTCCTCTTTCGGATAACATATTCCGAATAGAGATGCCACAGATTTAGTACGAATGAATACAATGACCACACGTAAGCGTGGGAGACCTAGCTAGCCTTGGCGTGGACCGAACCCAAAATCGATCTAAGCGCGACACTCACCCTCTGGACCGTTGACCATTTGTAGCACTTCTCTTATTTTGAGCGCCAGATTCCACAGTTGGAGGAGGTGGCGGCTTCAAGTGCACCCGATACATATTGGTCGAGCGACACCAGGTTCATGGTTCGGATTTCCCGCCCACACCAACCACGCCTTCCATCCCTCCGGGTTGTTGTATTCGTGGTGGACTCGCCGAAAAGGGTAAGGCACTGGTTTGACCATTTCGCTCGCCATTGAAAGTCATTGTACGGTCCAAATACGCAATCAGGGATGAGCGGTTTAACCGCTATCCGTTATCCGTTATCCGGTTTCCGTCGGGTTTTGGCCTATCCGTTTTATTGTTCGTTATCCGGAGATCTTTGGCCGGATAACGAGCAACAAAATCTGGCACCTTTAGGATTACTTACTATATTAGGACAATTTTTTAAAATCGTTTAGTGTTTTTTCCATTTATAGTTGAGATATGCTTGCAGTGCTAAGTTGGTGTCTTCTTTTAGTTCCCATTGATATAATTAGGCTTAACTATCTACCTGCTCATAGCGCATTTTGAAATGCAAAACACTGCCTTGCTCATTTCTATTTGTAGGTTCTCACCAAAATTCCTCTTAGCATAATGTACGATATAGAAGAAAAACCAGTCGATCGAACCCACAAATAGAAATGAGCAAGGCAGTGGCAGTCGATCAATGGAGAAAGAGATAAACGTTCGTACGAATGACCTCGTTTTAAGGATGTACCAGTTATTTAACCTCTGCCCGATTTTTTAGTTCTTTGAAACTATGTTTGGCACATATATGGCTTCCAGTGACTGGTTGACGAAAAGCCAGTACATTAATATTCCCAAATGATTCCAGATTCGTCTGTAAGGTTATGGGTAGTTGCTGAACAGCAGAGGTAGCTGTCGACTTGCTGTGGATTCGATAATGGTTTACAAACCTATCGTTGATTCGGCTGATGTTTCGGCGCAACCACCTTCTGAGACTTAAAAAGACAAGCAAAGCTTTAGGAAGTACTCGAGCGGGTTATAATAGTTTCTTAAGCTAATGGAAGGACGAAGCAGAGGAGGAGGAGCAAAACAACCCAACGGGCCATGATTGTGAAAGCAGCTAAAAGGCTGATAAGCCACTCCAGGATGAGTACAGATATCACAGCATGACGTGCATGAGTCGCATCTATCCTTCATATATGCGATGACGTTTACGAGTTTGTCCCTAATCTTCGTAAGGACAGTTTTGTCGTCTAACGCCTCTTTCATCTTTTCCCATCAATATGAAACTACTACATTTGAAATAGTCATTGGATTAGCAATCTCTCTCCTTTCTGGTCTAATCCAAGCTATGAAGAAGACGCTTGCGTCAGGAAAGGGAAGTTTTTTAACACATCTACAAATTGATGAACCTATTTATTTTCTCCAAATGCACTTAAAAGCAATCCACCTTCTCCGAAGCAATAGAGAGAGTTTTGCTCGATGTGGGCAAGAAATAGTGTTGAAATTGATTAAAAATATACAAAAAGCAAGCGACTCTTTCCAGCAACTTCTCTACCCAGGCCCAGAAAACCCGTAGGATCTATACTAGCGACTCCACTGCAAATGAAAAACTTGAACAAAAGTTACAGGACGACGTTAGCCAATTCCATTTCGGGATGCGCCACGTAGTCTAGTAGTAAAGAGCTCTGCCTTTCTAGCTGTTGCTTTCTCTTGTAGTTGCTACACTTGCAGGTACGTTCATTGATTTCCTACTATCGATAAGCTACGGCTCACGAAGTTAGATTTACGAAAGAGTGAAGCCTGCGTGCTTCAGAAAACATTTTATAGTATTTCAAAGAGGTTAGTGACTGTTCGGCATCAAGCACATTTGCAAAGAACCATTGGATCTATATTATTTGGTGGAAAGTAAAGGGTAAAGGATAGAGAACGCACCACTCGATTCCTTTTGTGTGCGCCACGCATTCCACTTATACGGGATGTCTGAATGCGTATTTGGACATTCACTGGTTTGCGGTAACCAGCTGATGAACAAGACAGCGTGTAAGATTTGTTTAGCAGGAAGTCCGAACCAGTAACCTGGTTTCGGGTGCACGTGACGGCCGACACCTCCTCCGACTGCGCTACACGAACCCCGATTGAAAGCACCGCTAGAAAAGCGAGACAGACACAAACAGGACGGCCTCTTCCCCTAGAAAATTTTAGAGAAAAGCCCCCCCCCTCCCCGTAGGCCAGCTCAGTGTGCGGTCCTTATAAAACACTATAGTTTATTTTGAATTCCACCGTCGTTGTCAACAGGACTGGATCAGGTGTTCTCCCGACTTTGATAGATCTGAGCAATTGCTTCACTTCTTAACGAGCACAAAGATTCAGTGGGTGATTGTGCAACAAATTTAGTGCGTTTTTATGTTATTAAACCCCGAAGACTGTCAATCTAGTGGTACAATTGCAACGTTATAATATAGCGGTTTAGAAAAGTATTACGTGAGAATTTCACTAGAGTTGGCCTTGTTGATTAAGTAAGCAGCGTTTAAATCCGAAGGGGAAAATGAACAGGAGAAAGCGACCAGCGCAAGAAAAACTGAACTAAGTCCTCATCAAATTGAAGGGAAGACACAGTGATGAGGAAAGGCGCTCGGCGAGATCGAACACTTCTGCTTGGAATCCATCTGCTACAATAAATTGTCATGATAACTGCTGATGAGCGACTGATAACGGAACAGTGTCGTATGAAAGCCATCAAATCAACACCGCCCCCACTATTCGGCGAGACGGCCAGGACCTATAGAATATCACTACACCCACATAATACCTCCGGTACGAGTTTTAATCGCTTCATTCTTTCTTTATCGCTCGCCGGCTTATCGAACAAAGTTGTTTTTGCTAGGAAGCCTTTCAAAATTTTTGACTTTACTGATACTTTGATACTTTGATGGTCCTTTTGTCGGCTGGAGGTCTTCTCAGCGGGGGCCATAACTCTTCCAGACCGCTCGATCTCTGGCTGCTTGCATCCAGTGAGGCAGACTCCGCTCTCTGAAAGATCTTGAGAATGAGTCTGCCCATCGCGTTGGCGGTCGTCCCAGTGGTCTCTTATGGTCTCTCGGAAGCCATTCTGTGACACGGAGACTCCATCTATCGTCCTTTCGTCGAAGCAGGTGTCCGGCCCAACGATATTTGGACTTCTTCATGTAGTGCAGCGGGTCTGCTAATTGCGACTTCTCCCGTAGCTCCGAGCTTCGTAGGCCTTCTTGCCATTGCTGACGAAGGCTTGTCCTCAGAAGACATCTCTCCAGTGCACGATGCGTAGTTTGCATTGCTCTGGCGATTGTCTTGTTGTCAGGCCAGGTTTCCGTCGCGTAACACATCGCAGGCAGTATAGAGGTGTTGAATATCGAGGCCCTGAGGCCGGGATCCTTGACCTGATCGGTGACTTCGCGAATCGAACTGAAGGCTGCCCATGCTGCGCGTCTCCTGCGAGCGATTTCAGGAGTGAGGTCGTTATCCATGTTCAGCTCTCTTCCCAGATAGACGTAGGAGTCGACCTGTTGCAGAGCGACTCCATTTAACCTTACGAGTCCCGTGTCACACCACTGGTTGACCATAAATTGCGTTTTGGACATATTCATGTCCAATCCAATCTTCATACCTGCCACATTGAGCTCGTTCAGCATTTCCTCGACTTCTGCCGTGCTGGTAGAGATGAGAACAATATCGTCGGCGAAGCGAAGGTTGCTGATCCGTTTACTGTCGACAGGGTAGCCTTTATCGTCTCAGTTCAAGTGTTTCATGGCATCCTGGAGTGCCGCTGTGAATAGTTTGGGAGAAATCGTGTCTCCCTGCCGTACTCCTTTCCCGATAGGAATTTTAAGCTTCCGATCGAACAACTGGATGGTGTTCGATGTGTTCGAGAAGCATTCGTCGAGAAGTCGGATGTAGGGCGATGGTATACCAGCGTGCACAAGTGCGTTCAAAACGGCGTTGATTTCCACAGAGTCGAACGCTTTCCGGTAATCCACGAAGACAAGGACAAGTGGGAGGTGGTATTCGCGGCTCCTCTCGATGAACTGTGAGACAGTCTGGATATGGTCCATGCAGGAGAAATCCTTGCGAAACCCTGCTTGCTCCACTGGCTGATACTTTTGACTTTTATGGTACGAAAAAAAGAGAGAAAGAGCGAGAGATTTCCATCTTACTTTATTGCTTAGTTTTTCTTTAGCTCTTATTCTACATCAATTCGGGGTCCGCCTGCCTAAAATTTGATCGCTATTTCTTTCTGTCAGCTACGTGGTTCCGGTAGATAACGGCCACTTGCAGGTCATTGCGAAGAGTCTCCACCAGAAATGAGAATTTAAAAATTTTGAACGCATGTAATGAAAAACCGTAAATTTTCTCCAAAAACGAACTGATTACCGGAAGACGATGAATGAATAAACATAAAAAAAGCAAGTCTACGTTTAAACAGTTATATTTTCAAAAGCGGCTACAACTAGAAAACATTCCAGCCTTCTGAAGCACGTTGATTTACCGCTGTTCTTGAATGGAATTAGATGCAAGACTGTACATAAAACATGTCCAACATCTCATAGTTTTTTAAATATTATGTCACAAAATTCAACGGCACAACAATCGTGACTAATTGACCTCAACAACAAAAAACATTGACAACAAACAACAATAATGAACATGGTTTGTTTCGCCTCTACCTCCATACAAAACATGTCCAAAATTAGTTACCCCGAGCCTCTTCAGTGAAGAAGGTAACTAATTAAAACTTAATTTTAGTTATTAGTGCAGTACAAGGTAATGTATTGTTGTATTTTTACCAATGTGGTACTGACAGCTAAGTTTTATAATTGAAAAAAGTGAGTTGTAATCATAGAATAATATTGTAATCGTTAAAGAAGGGTGTTAATCAATCTTTTTGGGATGCGCCACGCATTCTAAATCTACGTGATGATCTGGAGGCAATTTGAGTGAAATGAAAAAATAAAGTAAAATGACCCGCGCTGTCCAGCTTAGTGTTTTATTTTTCCGAGACAGGTCTGGTACCAGCTTACCGACACGGGTGGACGGCGTGCTTGGCCTGGGATGAAAACACAAACCTGGAATCGTGCACGTGACAGCCATCGCCTTCTCCCACTGCACTACCATGCACCCATAAGAGCAATAATTGACAACTGTCATTGTAAGCAATTACCAGAAATATCGTATTGCATAGTCGACTGTCGTTGGTTTTTAAAGACGCTGGTGGTAGCCGGTGAAAAAAACATGCCTGTTAACCACTCATTCGGCTGTTGTTTCTGCAAGACCGTTCTCTGGCCTCCAACGAAGAAGATGGATTAGAATCACTTGTCTAAGAGCTATTTTAACTAGCAGCTTTTTAGAAGTTAGTAGGAGGCGAAAGGGAAGTGAGGCATTAGAATCAACGTTATGGAAGCATCTGGAGACTGGAGAATCACCCGCCCTGGATATCGAAGCGGGTGACTTCCCAACCTCTCAGTTGCTTCTGTAATGGTGTTTGAGTGAGTTTAACTATCCCCTTTGGGTTTTTTCAACAGCCTTCTGGCTGCCACCCGCCTTGACCGAGCCCAAAAGGTGACCAATTGGGGAAGCTCCTCAATTATCACAATATACTTCCTTCCTATTAGTTGTGGGTTCTTGAAGGCAATCCACAATACTTCGGAAGTCTTGAGAAGTACGACGTCGATCCAGTGCACCAGGATTGTAACCACCACCACAACCATTATGCCACACTAAATTTGTACCCATGGACTGCCGACGTCATCGCAATTCTTCGCTTTCTAGTTATGAATTCCTTGACCTCCTTTATCATTTTCCCTTTACTCAAAGCGAGCTGTTCGCTTCAACCACGAGATCCTTCTTGCATTCAGAGTTTCAATGTGTTATGAGACATTCAAACTCTGATGCCATGCAACCCTTCCTTCATCACCCGGAAGTATTATTTATTTATGTATTTCGGTCATCACATACAATACGAAAAAAAGACAAGGGAATGTTTTAGATAGCTATTGTCCCTTGGAAACGAAAAAGACAATAGAAAATGAGACTGACAAAGAACAATGGGAAATGAAGCGTACAAATAAATGAAAACGTAAAATAACAATATTGATACGTCTTGGTATTACTCGTGTCACAGCTTGAAAACTCTTATATCACGGAGTATCATTGTAGAATTATCATGGCATTGTTTCAGTTACCGTGACTCAGAGCTCACCGACTACGACATCAGCGACTTCCACCGCGATGAGGTGGGTATACACGTGAGTATTCAGTGTCTTCAGAATATTCATAATGTGCTAACCGATAAGCGTTTTGCAACAATTGGTCAAATTATTGTCATATTAACACGAAATAACTAGATATAAATATTAGAAAATAACGTCTTTTATATCTTTATTTATATCTTTCCATATTTCCATATCTGTAGTAATTTGAGTCACAATCATTTGTCAAGAAAATTGGGAACTATGTTACCTGGTCGGGACGGAGCAACCGCTTAGCGTCCGTTTCGTATGTCATTCCATGCCACACAACCACGTCCCCTGAATTTAAATGAAAGCTCTAGCATCTTGAGACAACAACTGAAGCTCTTATATAAGGTTGAGTCATAAATTTTGCAACAAAATTTGCCTTCCAGCAAAAACAAGATTATACCACAAAAGAAAAGTGATTGATTTAAACCGAGTAGTTGCCGTTATTCACAGTGAGTTTCTTCCGTTTTCCGCGAAATGAGTGAATTAGCTCTCTGTAGAATTCGGTCGGCTTCGACCTGCAGAAGTCGTGTGCCACCGCCGTGCCCTCATCGACTTCAGCGAAGCGCCTACCATCGAGGAAGTGATCCATCGACCGAAGCAGATGGCAGTCAGGAGACGCAGTATCCGGGGTGTATAGCGGTTGCTTGATTTTGGTCCAGCCCAATTCCTAGATTTTTGCCAGCGTCTGAAGTGCCGTAAGCTGTCGGCTATTGCCCTGGTGGAAGAAACATTCGCTCGTATCGACTTCTTTCTCCACTAATTTTTACTGGAGCTAGTCGAGTTGTTGGCAAAAGCGAGCGTCGAGGATGGTTTGACTACATGGAGCAGCTCCCTGTGGACCTTCTTTCGGTGGAGCTCCGGTTTTGACGTCAGAACCCCGTTGCGTTTCAGCTATTGCTTTCCAGCTTCGTCATTGTAGTGAAGCATCCGCTTTTGACCGCCGGTAAAGATTAGATCCAGGACCTCTTGTTTGAATCGATGCAGGAGCTCACGGCAGTCGGAAACACAGCGACTTGGGCTTCCGTCACCGCATGAGGTACTGACGAAGGCGATTTTGGCGACCATCCATTCTTCTGCAGCCGACTGCGGTGATTCACTGGGAGGTGTGGAGATCAGCGGTCAGTCATAGTGTGGTTTGAGAAGAACTCAACGTGATGGGTTTGCCCAGGTGCCCTTTGTTTACAGCAGTTAGTCTTCCCGAGAGTGGTATGTCTTTGTTACCCTTCTGGATGAAAAGGAACTTCTGATACCGTCTCCAATAATTTATTTGGTTAGAGATGAACTTGTCGATGATTTCGTGAATGTGCTTGACCCCTGTCGCTGGCTTGCTGCCGAGCTTGAACTAATTGAGAATGAAATCACACACTTCCTCATTTCGAGTGGTCATCGTTCTAGTGAATAAAACTTTTCAACAATTCAAGGAAAATCAACGAGTCATAACTCAAAATGATTGCGAGGAAATAAGCTTTCGAACATAATACAATACTTCAGCGGGTTTACTTTGAATACCAGAAAAAACGAAAATGTTGCAAAATTTATGACTCAACCTAATAGAAGATTGGAGACGAGCAAGGAATTGGAGACGCAAATCACTACATGCCCCCTTCATTTAGGATAGATTCGAAAATTATGCTAACAGGCCGAACGTTTGGATCGCCTTCCTGCAATGGTGGAAGTTGGGATTGCTCTTTTCAAGTACGGAAGGATTATCAACCTATATTCGTTGGCTCTACGGCATTGGCGCTGTAAGCGGCCCCATTTTTTTACTGAAACGTCTGCACTCTTCACTCTGTACTGCAAAGAGCCCCTCGAGAACACTGAACTGCACTCTTCGTACTAGAACCGCTGTACAATAATGGCTTTGGGCAGAAGCAAAATGCCTCCAACTTCCTCGCAGTGCAGTCCGTTACATAGCGGGACGGCTTCTATCTCGACGAATTAATCGCCTTATCTGCGCTCCGTGTGTATCGTGACGTCTCGAACTCAGCACTCCTATCAATCGTTCGGACTGGCATCCCGTTTAATGAGCTTAGTGAACCCACATCAAGCGGGACGTCCTGGAATTAAAGCACGTTTTTGGACAAAAGCAACGAAGCGCTGTGTCTCTGATAAACTACGTTTATTTATTTGATGCATAATTTTTGTCCACAAAAGAGCGTGATTTTAAAGTTTTATTTTCTTGTAACAAAACAAATCATCCATCACCGCCATAATCACCATCAGTGTCGAAAGTAGTGAGCCGTTTCTTAGGCAAGGCTTCAATGTCCTAGCTGCAATAAGTATTGGGCTGAGAGTCAAAAAGAGAGATATATGTATATATATGTATGTATATATATATATATATATACACAGATATAAATGTATATATAAAATGTAGCATGAAGATATATATATATATATAGCATGTAGCATGAAGATATATGTATATATATACAGATATAAATGTATATGTAAAATGTAGCATGAAGAGCACGCAGTTTAGTTAGAGAAGTTATGCACCAAGGTGAATAGGGGCGTGAATCAGTCGAAATCTTCGCTCGAGGCCAGAGAGCGGGAAGAAGTTTTTGGACTCAGTTGATGAAGAACTGCCATTGTTAACGAGCTCCGCCTAGTTCTCATTGAGGTCTAAACCGCATCCACGTAATTCAATTAAGGATTGAAACTCAATTCGCGACGCGTTTCGTCATGGAGTCCGGTCTGAAAGTACAGATCTATACAACATATTTTAACGAAAAAGGTTGTGAGAGAATTATAGTATAACATCCAGAATAAGGGACGGCAAACAGTGTGTGGGCTGCACCACGCAATGTGCTTCAACGGGACATCATTGGGGAGCCTGATACTCCAGCTGCGACTGTCGTTGAATCTCCGCATCGGTAGTTGTTGTTGGGCTTGTCTTAGCCAATTGAGATTGTAAAATACTTGAAACCTAATCCGCAATTACCTAGGCAATAACTTTGGTCAGCCAAGGGAGCGACGAGCAAGCCGTCTCTTTATCCCTTTCAGACAAGTCTGATATGTGAGTTCACTAGGACTTTGGGCGCATTAACCGTGACACCGAGGCTCTTATATTAGGTTGTAACGAATTAAATGGCACTGGCTCGCGCCATTTTTTTGGCGCGTCTTTACGCGTTTGATCAAGAACAAACCGTAACATGTGGCATATCATTTAGAAGCGCAAACTTTGCTCTACCGGTGAGTACCAAATCTTCTATGTAAAAGTGGGAAAACCTTAGAGTTTTATTGACTTTTTTGACAAAAGGGTAATCCGAGGCACTTACTTGTATGAATTCAAGCTGGGCACTACAGCTAAGGAGGCGGACGAGAAGAACAACGCCGCATTCGGTCAAGGATGTTCCACAATTCGGATGGCGTATCGTTGGTATCAGAAGTTCCGGAATGGAGATGAGAGCTTGGAAGGACATGAAGGTCGTGGGAGGCATAGTGATGTTGATGAGGACAAGCTGAGAGATGTGGTAGAGGAGGATCCACACAAAGGTACCAGGGAGATAGCGTCAGTCACAACACAGCTGCCCGGCATCTGAAGGAAATTGGAAAGACCAAAAAGCTGGAAAGAGGGGTGCCTCACGAGCTGTCTGAGGAGCAAAGAAACCGACGATATGAGATCTCGTCCGCACTGCTTCTACGGAACGAAACGGACCCATTCCTTGATCGCATCATAACCTGTGACGAGAAATGGATAATGTACGACAACAGGCGACGATCGGCACAGTGGATGGACAGCGATGAGAGCCCCAAGGTTTTTGCGAAGCCGGAATTGCACCAAAAGAAAGTAATGGTGACAGTATGGTGGTGTTCGCTGGGAATTATTCACCACAGCTTCCTCCCTCCCGGTGAATCCATCACGGCAGAGAAGTACTGCATTGAAATTGAAGAAATGATGAAAAAGTTGAAGGATATCCGGCCGGCCTTGGTAAACCGAAGGCGAGTTCTCCTTCTGCACGACAATGCTCGCCCCCATGTAGCACGAATGACGTTGCAGAAATTGAATGAGCTGAGCATTGAAACTCTACCACATCCTCCGTTTTCTCCCGACCTCTCCCCAACAGACTACCATTTCTTCAAGCATCTTGGCGATTTCTTGGTAGGGAAAATATTCAAATACCACCGAAAGTGCCTTCGAAGATTTCGTCAATTCCAGAATTTCTGATTTTTATGCTACTGGGATAAAAAAGCTTGTGTCACGTTGGCAGAGACGTGCAGAATCAGAAGGTTTTTATTTCGATTAATAAACTTGCCTACAAGCCGAGATATTAACTGTTTAAGTTTACAGTGGTTCAGTGCCATTTATTTCGTTACAACCTAATAGTTAGAGTCCCTATCATTCGAAAGCGATTGAATCAACAATTATTTATTTTTATCACCTGCGTCCAGAAGGTAAGTAAGTTCATAGGAGGCCGGTGACATGACTTTATTCTTTGATAGAGGTAACCAGGGGCTTCAAATCGCTTTCCTTTGTGCTCTTTTAAAGGCTCTTTTTTATTCAAAGGGTCCGCTGCCACTTATGGTGTGCCACTGCCTCGTAACAGCAGGGCTTTCTTTTGCCTTAGCTTAAGGTTTCATTTAAAAGAACTGCATGCGTGACTTTCTGATGCAGTCACGAAGTGGTGCTGCCAGTACTGTTATTGGCAACGCTCGTGTGACCACTCTTCTTCGAGCAGCTCGCTTTGTTTGGCAGTATTCGTTGGAGGACCTTTATCCGAAGCGTATTGGGAGCGCATACAATTACAGCGGACGTCAATAAATGGCAGATTTTGACAGCTGCACACGGCTTTTGTGGAAAAGAACCAACAAGATAGGGTGCGGAGCTCCTTCACTAAAATGTTCGGCTTTGATATGCTGCACTCCATAAGGAAAACTGTAGCGAGCATTGTTTAGGCCTGTCTTCTTCTGTGCTGTCCTTCCACTTTCTAACCTGTCTCTAATCCTGAAGATATTCCTTCCCTCTTCCTGAAGATCATCGGGAAGGTGGTCACTAACATAGTACTGGTACTAGCTTTGCTAGGAAATAATACCTATTTTCCCAAGACGAGGCGGTTTCAGTGGTGCAGTCGACCACTGTTCTGGAGCTCACTCAAAAGACCAAAACGAATCCATCTTCCCAAAAGAAAAGAGCAATTGAGAAATTGGTTTCTGAAACCTGAAGGAGGTTAGACTTTGACTTCCCCATGCCTCAGACCGCAGTTTGGAGGAAGACTCTGGAGAAATAGCCACAAGGATAACTTGGTATTTTCCACCATGAAAAAAATGCATTGTTAATAGTCTTGCTTAAAAAGAACCACCCGAATTGCTCAACTCAACTATGAAAAACTTTTGCGCTATACTTTTACGCTATACTTTTACTTTTACGCCTACTCTTTTCGGGTAGTGGTAGCTCAGTCGGGGAAGGATTCTGCATTCTCCTTCAAGCTTCTTGGTTCGGATTTTCTGTTGTGCTAAACGAAACTCCCATCCCTCCATGGTCGACGTATTGGTAGCAGCCTTGATTGGGAAAGGTCAGACACTCGCTTTTGTAAGTCTATAGGTTTTTGTAGAGGCCAAATACGTATTCAAACTGCTTCCACGATATTCCATAGAAGTAGAAGGCGTCACACATCCTTCAAAAAGATTGATTAGCGTCAACATTCATCCCTTTTCCTAGTCTACCCATTCCGAAATGCATGGCGCACTCCGAAACGAATAAACGACAGTGTTAGCAAAATTTTCTGTGGAATGCGCCAAATGATCATTTTCTACGGAATATCGCGGAATCAATTTGATTCCGTTTCTGGCCTATACAATGGTGGCTAGCTGATGGGCAAATTGGTGTATTATCCTTCCTAAATCAGTCTGTCGACAATTAACCGACCAGATGAAAGAACTAAAAGATGAATAACGTAGTTGGCCTGGGTGGAACCCAAACCAGGAACCTTGATTTGAGGATAGGGAGAACCAACACCTTCTCCAACTGCGATGTCGCCGAAGATCTCTCGGTTGGTGTAATTACTCTATATTTGCTTACATTGACAGTTTGGTGGTCCATCAGCAGGTGTGTTGTTCTATCCTAGCGGGAACCACAACTCTTCCATTCCCCTCGACTTCTGGCGGCTTGCATCCAGTGTAGCAGACCTCTTTCCTTAACACGTTGACGACACTGTCGCGTAATGGTGCGCGACAGCCTGTCCGTTCCGTGGGACGATGTCGCGCAATGGTGCGCTACGGGAATTATTTTAACTAGAAGATACCCGGCCCATCCAAACTTCGTCCAAATACCTTATTCAGGATGCTGAACACGATGCCGATGTCCATTCCGACAATTACGGCTGATTTCCTTCTTAATCGGTAGTCGTGTCAGAACCATCGACTTCCCCAAACTCTGTGTAGGAGTTATGTGAGAAGATTGAAACGAATCTTACCTCCGCTATCTAGAAATGCGTTCAACTCCACTTTCGTATTAACCTCCTATTATTGCTTTTCTCCTTAGCAGCCTCATTCGTTCCCTTTTTCCCCTTTGAATTCTCCCCACTTTCTCTGCTTTGATAACACAGTTGAAAGGTAGTTGGTGAAGTTTGAAAGGAATTTCCTAGAGTAGCTGTCCAAAAGTAACATCATGAGAATTTTTTACATGCCATGTGGGTAATAAATGTGCAATGAATCACGAATTTCAATCTGCGTCCCTCCACAAGGCAGAACGGTCGTCGCCAGGGTATGTGACGGTAGGTATGCGCTGGTGAGCGTTACCCATACCTATCGCAACATACCTTCGCTAGTTGGCTGAAATTTTAAAAACGGAGTCCGATTCGCCACGAGCACCAAAATAACCTCCTAGACGAAGTTTTGTCTACATCGGACCCATTCCTTCCGTCTCTTTTATATCCTGATAAGACCACCCTAGTTAACGACGTGGGGGGGGAGTAACCGGCCGTAACTGTTAAGAGGAACATTAGCATCGTGTTTGGCATCCCTTAGACGAAGTTTGGGTCACGATATGTCGTGTCATGTTTGTGCGGCGCGCTTCTTCCCACGGGCCAGACACGCGAAAATCGCTCTCGTCGTCAACGTTTTAATTGATCCCGAGAATGAGTCTAACCATCTTGTCGTCAATCTTCTTAGCGGCCTCTTCTCGTTTCTTGGAAGCCATTCAATAACTCGTACACTCCATCTGTCGTATTTTCGTCGAACTAAGGGACAAGCCCAGCGATGCTTCGACTTCTTCATGAGCAGCAACGAATCCCTCAAACGCGACTCATCCCTTAGATGTCAATTCCTTAAACCGAGCATTCATTGTTAACTTAGATTCGTCTTCAGAAAACATCTTTTCAAAGCGCGATGGGTCGAATGCATCGAAGAAAATGTTGTCTTCTTGTAAGGTCAGCGTTCAGTTGCGTAGCACAATGCTGGCACTACACACGCGTTGAAGATCGTGACCCTGAGGTCAAGGTTTCTTATCTGGTCGGTCACTTCTGGAATCGAATTGAAAGCTGACCATGCTGCGTGCTTCCTGCAAAATATTTTGGAAGTTAAGTCGTTCATCATATTCAGCTTTCTTCCCAGGTAGACGTAGGATTCCGCTGGCTGTAGATTGGTTCCTAATAGCTTCACTGTTCCTGGTGCACACCACTGGTTAACCATTACTTTTGTTTTGTTCATGTTCACCTTTGGGCGCGTGGAGCGCAGTCGGAGGAGGCGTCGGCTGTCGCCTGCACCCGATACCAGGTTCCTAGTTCGGATTTCCCGCCCAGGCCAACCAAGCCTTCCTTCCCTCCGGGGTACCAGATTGGTACCAGACTTGTCTGAAAAGGATAAAAGCGCTGACTTGTTCATCGGCTGGCCACCGCAAGTCATTGTATGGCCAAATACGCATTCAACTCGCCTCCACGACATCCAGTAGAAGTAGAATGCGTGGCGCATCCCAAAGGGGATTGAATAACGCCGTCCTTTATCTTTATCTTTTATGTTCATCTTTAAGCCAATGTTCGTTCCAACCATGTTCGTCTCATTTATTATTATGAATGACGTTTTTTTTTTGTTTGTTGAAAAATGATTCTATATGTAGGTGAAAAGGATAGCTGAGTTTGCATGACGTCTAAACGCAGTTTATGTAACCATTACCTTCAGCAAGCATTCGACAACGGCACCCTGCCGGCAGGCGACGTTCGTTTCATGATGCCTGAACGAATTTCTGACCATCAACTGCAACCTATCACTGAATCACCATCGCCGGCACCAGTTGGCGCCACCGCTCGACACACTACAGGGGACAGCGACGAATATGTGAAGGTGAGTCTTTGACAACATGAGGTCGTTTGCTGTGAATTTTTCCGTTGGCTGGAAGCTCCGCACAATAGCACATTTTGTGTTTTGAAAAATGTTAACTATTTTTCTGTTGAAATAAGACCTCAAAACAAGGTTGCTTCGAATTAGATGGTTGGTTCTGTTTCTACGAAACGAAGAGAACTTCCACCCTTCTTCACCCTTCAGAGCAAGTAGGTGCCTCGACAAGAGGTGCGCCTTGTCCACTTGCCGTCAGCATGGCGTAGTTCCTTCTAACTATGAGTCGGTGCAGTAGATCCAGATTTGTCGGTCCAATCCATCCGGTCCAGCACTGTCACACTTGCACGTGGTCGTTCTTGCCTGCTGTGCCTACTTTGTTGCTAGCCTAGAATAAGTTGCCAAAAGAACGAGGAAAACGGCTGTTTTGTTGATTAGGTGCCCGTGGATCCGATCTACGATATGCCTCCGGCGCGTGGCGAGAAAGGGCTGAGTCCCGAGGAGGCCAGACAGCTACAGGTAAATTGGTGTGCAGCTGACTTGCCATAGAACTGTAGAGATTTGGTTTTTTTTAGATCGTTAGGTTATAGACAGCTAGATATCTTCTAACAATTATTACTCAATGCTTGAACACATTAGTTTAAGCCTGGAGCGGCTGATATAGAGACTATAAGTTGTTACAGGATGTTTTGTTACGATCAAAACTCTTGCGCCAGGCGGGACTCGAACCCGCATCTTCTGCTTTGGTGCGGGTTCGAGTTCCGCCTGGCGCAAGAGTTTTGATCGTAACAAAACATCCTGTAACAAATTATTATTCATTTTCTTGTTAATACTGTGCTAACACGAAATTTTTAAGGTGGATTTTTATTCGGCCTAGTGGCCTAGGACATGCTTCGACGAAGTCGTCGTCTTCAGAGGCATGAATTTATTTATTTATTTGTTTCATACACTACAATGAGTGCGCCATAAAGTGCCAAAGAGCGTGGAAATATAGGGGAGCAGAAGAAGTTAGTTGATAAAAAAGTGAAAAACTATGAAGCTATGAAAACAGGCGAGACCAGATTCAGCGCGATGGAATGAGCCCTCAAAAATGACGAAAGCGAAAACAGCAGAAGTTTGTCGTCCTAGTGGTTGCTAATAGGGCAGGCTACTAAGAAGAACTATATCCGTTCCAGTTGGCCATGGTACCCTAACGCCTTTAGGTATATAGTTCCGTGCTGGAGCTTCGAGACACGCCATCGTGGAACCAGCACATTAGGATAAAGAGTATTGGAAAATTAGACTAGCATGCACTATTAAAGCAACCAGCTTGAGGTGAATAATTTTAGAAATGGAGTTCATACTGGCCCCCATCTAGCACTGAGTTCTGGTCCTACAAAGAACGGAAAAACAGAAACACCAAGGAAAGACGTTAGTGAGAACAAAGCGAAGGTAGGCGGAACATAGCAATTACAAGCGCAGTAACAGGCTGAGCAAAGGTGGTGTAGCGGCAAGAGAGATTAGTTAACTAAACAGAATAGATCTGGTAAACAGGAAAAGTCAAAGAAGTTTAGAGTGAGCACATAAAAATTGGTTCTTGGAAAGCAGCATAGGACCAAACTTCGGTAGCGTAGAATACGGCAATGATAACCACACGTAGTCATCACTACATCGCTGTCCTACCTGGAACTAATATTGAACAACCTTTCTTTCTATAAGCCGCAATACATCAAACTTCCCCAATTTTTTCTCGAAAATAAGGCTGTTTTCAGACTGAAGGATTTCCTTGGGTAAGACCAGCGGGCGACTCTGAAGAACAAAAAGTTGAACAATTTATTATAACTCTTGTTCTGAATGCGTGTGTATTGAAGGTTGAAACCACCTGTGCGAACACTTCACGGTGGGTTCGATAGAACATGAATGTGGCGCATGGTTTTTGACATGCAATTTACGCCGCCAAGCGCTTTGTCTGCTCTAGCAGTTTTGGCGTAAATCTACGACCAATCGTCAAAGACTGGAGGTGAAAGATAAACTCACGTATAGGTCCACTACCAGAGCGCGATCTCCCTCTATTAAAACACCAGTAAGATCGAATGAAACACACTTTGCAGTCATCGTATAACATTCCTAGACATGCGCAATAATTGACTGGTCTTTCTACAGTTCGCAGTGTGAAACAAAGGGCTGGAGGTCACTTGTAACGGATATGCACTCATAGCGGTTGTTCATTGCTGAATTCCTTCTAAAAATCCAGAGCCTTCGTCGCAGATATCTCCTCCTCTACGGCCGAAATCTTACACTTGACGCCAAAGTTGTTATCCCATGCACATAGACCTTATGCTTACCCTGTGCTTCGAACCAGAAGGTCCAAAACAGACTTTCTCTGAAACAATCTGCTGGCGTTTCGAAGCGCACTGGTGGTGGTGGATCAATAGTTGAGTTTATCTCTCACCTCCAGTCTTTGACGATTTGTCGTAGATTTACGCCAAAATTGTTAGAGCAGACAAAGCGCTTGGTGGTGTAAATTGCATGTCAAAAAACCTTGCGCCACATTCAGGCCTTTGAAGACGACTCCGTCGAAACGTTAGGCCGAATAAAGATCCACCTCAAAAACCTCGTGTTGGCACAGTATTAACAAGAAAACAGCAACTTACCGTGCCGAGGTTTCAAGAAGAGAGAAGTTGGAGATTATTATTTATTTATTACATAGGCAAGCCTGTGTCTTCATAGTAGTAGCAGCAATCGGAAAAACAACAACCAGAAAGTAACTAACAAAACCTAATAGATTCCGGATACCTATCTATGAGAACTTTGAATTCCATAATCTTCAAATCTAGATGTATACTGTGTACTTCTCTCAGCTTTTCAAATTAGATCACAGTTCTACTAAAAGAACCTCTGTGCGATGGTTCGCTTTGATCTTCTGTTATACAACATATTATACAAGATCCACATCCTACGATTGACGATCTCAGTCGAAGTGGCTTCAGACCTGTTTGATCAGATAGAATTTTGTATAGCATGACAAGGTCAAACTTCTTTCTCCCGAAATTACGAGCGTTACTGCCTAGTATTCTATCATAAGTAAATCCTATATTCCTTACAAAAATCTTTCAGGTAAAATTGTTTTAAACCCCCTCTAAGGCTTTAATACTGCTAAAAATTACCGCGCCGAACTCTAACAGTGGTCCGACATGTTTTGTATGCTTTCAGAAAACCGAGCGGATTCTTAGTTGCATACCCTGAGGAAACTGTGCGTTTCTGTGGTTGCTCGACGAGATATTCTCTTGCAGTGCTCATCAAAGGAGAGTCCCTCTCTTAACAAATATCCAAGACTTAGTGACTTCCTGGGCCCCTCAAGTTCTATGCCTTCAGTGCTATACTTCAAATTTATTCTATTAGGTTGTAACGAAATAAATGGCACTGAACCACTGTAAATTTAAACAGTTAATATCTCGGCTTGTAGGCAAGTTTACTAATCGAAATAAAAACTATCTGATTCTACACATCCTTGCCAACGTGGCACAAGCTTTTTTATCCCAGTAGCATAAAAATCAGAAGTTCTGGAATTGACGAAATCTTCGAAGGCACTTTCGGCATCCTGTTGGTATTTGAATATTTTCCCTACCAAGAAATCGCCAAGATGCTTGAAGAAATGGTAGTCTGTTGGGGAGAGGTCGGGAGAAAACGGAGGATGTGGTAGAGTTTCAATGCTCAGCTCATTCAATTTCTGCAACGTCATTCGTGCTACATGGGGGCGAGCATTGTCGTGCAGAACGAGAACTCGCCTTCGGTTTACCAAGGCCGGCCGGATATCCTTCAACTTTTTCATCATTTCTTCAATTTCAATGCAGTACTTCTCTGCCGTGATGGATTCACCGGAAGGGAGGAAGCTGTGGTGAATAATTCCCAGCGAACACCACCATACTGTCACCATTACTTTCTTTTGGTGCAATTCTGGCTTCGCAAAAACCTTGGGGCTCTCATCGCTGTACATCCACTGTGCCGATCGTCTCCTGTTGTCGTACATTATCCATTTCCCGTCACAGGTTACGATGCGATCAAGGAATGGGTCCGTTTCGTTCCGTAGAAGCAGTGCGGACGAGATCTCATATCGTCGGTTTCTTTGCTCCTCAGACAGCTCGTGAGGCACCCATCTTTCCAGCTTTTTGGTCTTTCCAATTTCCTTCAGATGCCGGGCAGCTGTGTTGTGACTGACGCCAGCCAAGAACCTTCGCTATCTCCCTGGTACCTTTGTGTGGATCCTCCTCTACCACATCTCTCAGCTTGTCCTCATCAACATCACTATGCCTCCCGCGACCTTCATGTTCTTCCAAGCTCTCATCTCCATTCCGGAACTTTTGATACCAACGATACGCCGTCCGAATTGTGGAACTTCCCTGACCGAATGCGGCGTTGATCTTCTCGTCCGCCTCCTTAGCTGTAGTGCCCAGCTTGAATTCATACAAGTATATCCCTCGGATTACCCTTTTGTCCATCTGCAAAAAAGTCAATAAAACTCTAAAGTTTTCCCACTTTTACATAAAAAATTTGGTACTCACCGGTAGAGCAAAGTTTGCGCTTCTAAATGATATGCCACATGTTACGGTTTGTTCTTGATTAAACGCGTAAAGACGCGCCAAAAAATGGCGCAAGCCAGTGCCATTTAATTCGTTACAACCTAATAGTACGACCTATATCGAGGACTCTCGTCTTCTTCTTCGATTATGGGAGGCTCCAATTTAGTGACCATTGATACACATCATCCCCCATTTTGCAGAATATCCTTGTCTGACTTAGACTGTATAGGAAGATACAGCTTGAAATCATCAACAAAGGCAGCGCACTTGACTCCGTTACTTGTCTCAGAATTTTGGGTAATTCGTAGTTAAAAATATTGAAAAGCACTGGAAAAAGGTTGCGTCCTTAAGGAACCGCATTAATAACGTGACTTCACCTCGAAAACTTCGAGTTAACTCTAACGCGATAAATATATTAGGTTGAGGAATACGTTTGTAGCGTTTTCTTTGAGGAGTTTTATTCAAACGCTTTTGTGAAATTCTAACCGTCTCGGAGAGTCTGCTGTTTGGTCTGCAAGACGCTCATTTTGATTTGAAAGATAGTAAGTTTGATTTAAAAAGCGGTAAGCTTTCAGAGAAGTCTTCAATTTCACGTGAAGATGGTGTAAACTAGCCATTTGATGGCGATAAGGGCCGTAGTGTAGAAAAAGAGTGCACTTTCGGCCCTAAGAACTGATTTCCGTAGATAACTTGCACTCGTAATGATTCAGATTGAGGGGTGCCTTCACAGCAAAGCTTGTGTCAAATGATTTTTACAAATTTATGGTATACAAACAACATTAACGGCCAGCTAAAAGCGTTCGGGGACAGAATCCTTGGCGAGCGTTTCTTCAGGGATGTATAGCAAAAAGTATTTCGGAATATTCACGGGTCACTTTGAATTTTTGCCGCCTAAAGTGCCTAACTTCTAGTGTTAACACCTATGTAACTGCCGATAAAGGTTGACTATTTCAGGCTACCGTTATATTGAAGCTTTTAGAATGCAGTCTGCAGACTTCACTTGCTTCAAAAGCACTTGCTTCAAATGTTGTCTTTTAGAGCTCAAGAGTAGCATAAACGTGCTCGAAAATTCAGCACCTACTCGAGCATTCGTCAGGTGAGACCCATTTCAGGAACTGTGCCAGGAATACGACTTTGGCATCGATGCGCCTCCGGTAACTGAGGGCACTGCACAGTCATTCCCGATCGGCTCGCAATTCTCACCGTCTACTCAGCGACCTCAAGCTCCGCCTGTTGGCCCTCACTTCCAACAACAACTTCCCGACGCACAGCCTACATTCAGCCAGGTAAGACAGCACTCCAAGCCCGGAGAGTTGGAGCTCTAAGTCGCTCAAAGGAGAGCATGAACAGCTTCGTGATTATCCTGCCTGGTGTAAGCCTAGTAATTAGGTGACAAGGAAGATTGGAAATGGAAGATTTCCCACTTTCCTCGGAAGAGTGAGTTGTCTAAAGCGAACCTCCTTCTTGAGTTGCTGCACTGGGAAGCTAACCTATGCTTATTTTCTGTTTTCCCCGTATGATGACGACGATTACTCAGCTAGATGTCATGTTCAAGCCAGTAAAGGTCTAAAGTCACTAATAACCACGCTATTACTGTTATAGACCCCTCAAGAATTGTCTCCTCGTCCACATGCGAAGGGTCTACTTGATGAGGCCGAGAAAAACGTGCACAAGATCAACATCACACTGCTTCCCATTCCTCAAAAAGTACGCATTCGTATGATACAATTTATACCAAATTTTCGAGAAATTTCGAAAGGAATTGAATTTCAATGCTTAAGGACATCCTTGGCGATGATGAAGGTGATGAGCCGGACATCCACTCGTTCCGAATCAAGGTATGTTCTTCGCGACTTTAATTCGAAAATATTCTTGTAAAAGTGGGTTGGATGGAATATAATTTGATCCTATCCACCGCGGATGTACCGCGCATCATAGCTTGTCCTAACACTTCATAGATGCTCCTAGAACAATGGAATCTCTAGCCAATGATTAAAACAAAATCCTCGTTGTCTTTAAGGTCTGGTATAAACGTTTTGATCCGTAAAATATAGAGAAAGTCTCGTGTAGCAGTCGTCTCGTTGATCATCGAGTTGCTTGAGCGGGCGGCAAAAGCATCTCAATGCGTCCTTGTTGCGTGCCAGAGTGCTCCAGTGGATCTTCCTCGTTCGAGACACGAAGAGTGTCATATCGTTCGTTCAGGGCATTCACGAAAAGTCTCACCAACGCGCTGGTGAGCGTCCTCTTGTTTTCTTGACATCCCACGGAATCCAGTCGGTGAAGGCTCATGTCCAGCGGGCGTCTGTGAAACGCATTACTTGGCCGGCCACCTAATTTTGGACGAAATGGCCCGTGCGACAGCACCTCTGATCTTCAAACGTGAAGCTGCGGACTCCGGAGGTCTCCTCTACATAGTCCTCTCGATTTCGCTGTTCAGCGCTGATCGAGTGTTCATTCTGCTTCCGTATGGCCCAGGTGTACGAGGCGCACGTCAGCGCAGGAAGAACAGTGGAGCGGAATAGGTGGAGCCAGACGTTTCTCGTCTTTTTCACGGCCTCCTAGGCGCTCCTGAAAGATCCCTGCACCATACGACAGACCGTATCTTCAAGATAAAAAAATAATAAAATTGCAGATTTACTCAAAACTTTGCTATAGAACGACGACTACGACCTTTCATTTAATATCGCATTAGGTGAAAATCCTTTTTATTATTCGATGCACTGTACAGAGTATTTTCTTTCAATGATTCATCTTAAGAAGGTGGACTTTCAAAACCTAATAGATGAGATAATCGCTCTGTCAACTACCGCACCTGTGTCAACTGTATTACCTGCAGAAGGAAAAACGATAAGGGGTGCGCTGTGCATTCCATTTTTGTGTTGGCTGGCCTGGAAACGAGGCTGATTCGGAGTATACGATGATTATCAAGCGCTGAATAAGTTAGTGTTTCATCTGCACCAGATATAGATGTAAGTGCGGTACCGACTGACCGATCTCTCGACGAAGGAAGGTTTGGCCGGCCTGGGCGGGACACGAACGAAGAAGCTGGAGTCTGGTTCCACATTCTATCTCCTCTCCCTCTGTCGTGCCCCGGGTGAGTCCTCTGTACCGGTAGAACTCATGCGGCCCTGTCGCGGCAAGCACCAGCTGCCGCTACTTTTTCATGAGTTCTCACCCGCGAGACCTCAGACGGACAAAAAATAGTGCATTCACAGTTCGCCTACAGTATCTTCTTCCTTGAAAACAGAAAGTACAAGACGTCTCCTTTGTATTCTAGAAGGACCGCCCTCGCGGTCTCAGTCTGGTTGAGTTCCTCCACCCTGCTAGCTCGCCTTTAGTTGTACAATTACGAATAAACGGATTATTAAATAATTTGTGTTAGAGGCAACGGAAGCCCACACAAAATTTCTGGTGCATCGGCCATTTACCAGGCACCAATAATAAAGTCCCGCGTGGCATCTTCAAATCAGCTTGTTCTCCCTCATAAGGCTAAGAACCGCTGATTTTCTAGAGAAAGAAAGAAACTCAACGCTGACCAGCAAAATGAGTAAAATTACCCTTCTCCTCCAATCTCTGGAGGATGAATCGACTATCCTCAAAGAAGTGATTGAATATTACAAGGCCACCACAGAGCCTAATAAACCACCCACAGAGGATCAAAAAATACAAGTCTACTGTCAGGAAAGGCTATGTGAACTGCAAACGGCACTGGAAAACGTCGAAAGAAAGCTGTCATCAATGCAAGATGTCTACCAGAGCATAATGGGCACCTATTCAGAGGCCTCAAAAGGAGAGAAAAAGGAAATGTTAGCAGAAATAGAGGAACTCAAACAGAAAATCAATTTCCGCTCACTCAAACAAGAAGCGGAAACTGTAGTGATGGCTCTAAAAACCAGAACTCGAGAAATTCAGACTCAGTGGGAAATTCTGCAAATTACTCGTACCCCACTGGGTCGAAACGGTCCCGAAAGCAGAGGAGACCTCGACAGCGGGGACGCATATGAGGAAATCGATCCATGTGGTCTACTTCAAAGTAACCGACCGCTGACGCAGCCACAGAGGACAGCTCACTCGGGTCTTGATTCGCATGACCAAGACCCAGAACAGATGGTCCTATCGCCGGCGTTGAAGATCAAGTACCCGCAAATCAAACTACCGCATTTTGATGGAGAAAACGACTCATGGGACGAATTCTGGGATGCATATTCCCTCATAGTCGATCAAAACGCGCAACTAGGAGAATTGGAGAAAATTCTCTACCTTAAGGACGCCATACGCGGAAAGGCACAAAATGCAATCAGAAGCATCCCAATGAAGGCTTCCAATTACAGTCTGATTGTAGATGTACTACACAAAAAATATGGAAACAAAGGAAATAACAGGTCACAGATCGTACAGCGCCTACTGGCACTACCAGCTGCCAACACAGGAGGCGAAACATGTGTCGAAATCCTCGAAAAGGTCAATGATCTTGTCTTCCAAATGGTGACCACAGGGTACGACGTAAGGAAGAGGCACGATCCGTTATGGATAGACACCATCCTTGCAAAATTTCCTTATGAAATTATAAAGGACTGTATGAAAAGGGAAAAGAAGGCTCGCAGTTGACCGTAGGCGTACTGCTGGAGGAGCTCGGCGAGGAAGTTTCTTCCAGAGCGCGATTCGAGCGCCGATTCAAATCGCTGAGGGGGAAAGAATCAAACAATACCGACCCTTCACGACGCCCGAAACCGTCTGCGGCAGAACAATGCCTGTTTTGCCGCAGATCCAACCACCAAACCAAGGAGTGCCGTACAGTTCGGACCGCAATCGATCGCAGAAACGCACTGAGGGATCAGCCAGCATGTTGGAAATGCTTTACACTGGACCATAGGAGCCGTGACTGCACTCTCAGAAGTTGCCCCAAATGCAAAGGAGATCATGACATCACACTATGCACCAAGGTGGACGTCCAAAAACCTCAGGAAAGGGGTAATCGACCAGAAAATAGTCAGCTTCTTTTCTCTACTACTCAAAAGACAAAAATCAAGCCTACTGAAGTTAGTACCAGCCGCAGCCAATCCAATTGTACTGTGGTGGATAAAAGCCAACCATCTGGAACACATGAACATAAGGAAAACACGATAGCGAGTTTCTCCAATGTAACGGAGGACAGAATCACCGAAAAACAGCTCGTTCTTATGACTGCCGAAGCTCAGATAAGAAACAATCGCACAAATTCCTTTGAAAATGTGCTGATCTTTCTAGACTTAGGAGCTCAATGCAACCTAATTGAAGCCAGTCTAGCCAACGCGCTGGGACTACAACAAGGTGAACCTTATCAATGCATAATGCATGGCATTGGAGGTAACAGTGAGACATATATGACCCAACAAACATCAGCGGTTTTTAGAACACGTTTCGGTAATACCATTTCACTCACACTTAGCACCAAACTAGTGCTCACAAATGCCTTCCCAGCAGCCAAGCTAACCGTTTCAGACGTGCAATTCCTGAGAGACAATAGCATTTTCCTCTCAAACACCATTATAAACGGTGCATTCGTTAAACCCTCCATTCTCATTGGAGTTGAATCGTACGAGCAAGTAGTTATGTTGAACACCCCTCCCGTTAGACTGCCATCAGGGCTGCTTACGCAAAACACTATTTTCGGCCCAGCACTGTTCGGATGCTCAATCACAGCGAAAGGAAACAATCCTCATTCTCAGCTCTCTGTAGTAGCATGCCCGCAAACAGTTGACATAAAGCAGGAGCTACGTGATATGTACGAACTTGAGGGAATGGGCATATCCACAGATGAGTACAAAACAAACGACACCGCTTACGACTACATGAAGAGTTTTGAGAATCGCATCACTATTGAAGGAGGTGCAATCACAGCACCGTTTCCGTTAAAAGACAACGTGGTGGACTTAGAAAACAATTATAATGTGGCGGCTTCGCGCTTAAACGCTCTTCATAAGTTTCACAAAAGCCACCATGACCAAAAACTATGGTACTCGAAAATAATTGAAGAGTACCGAATCAATGACATCATAGAAGAAATCCCTCCTGCGGAACGATACTGTGCGGACAAGACCACATTCTACTTACCTCATTCAGGTGTTTGGAAAAGTGACAAGCCAACACCACTTAGAATAGTTTTCAACGCTTCTTCCAAAGCAAAAGGGAAACTTTCCTTGAACGATGTCATGCACACCGGAGAAAGTTTTGTTAACAAAATACAGGACATCCTTCTTGTCAGCCGTTGGTGTAAAACACTCATCACGGCTGATATACAGGCAGCATTCACCCAAATTCGCATAGATCCGGAACACCGTGATCTTCTCCGGTTTTTGTGGCTAAAAGATCCAGACCAACCACCATCTCCAGGTAATATAATTCACTACAGATTCAAGCGTCTCCCATTTGGAACGAAAGCATCACCAAGCATTCTAAACATGGCTCTAGCTACATATCTTACCAGAACAGGTACAGAGCTCTCTAAGGAAATATTAGACAACATCTATGTCGACAATGTCTTCATGACCGCTGAAACTGACAAAGAAGCTTTACAAAAAATAGAACAATCAAGACTCTTGTTCAGCTCAATAGGCATGAACCTTCGAGACTTTATCACTAACTCTGAGAATATCAACGCATCCCTTCCAGATTCCATCAGAGGGAAAACAGGGTTCACGAAGCTACTCGGTGTCAGGTATAACACCGACAACGACGAGTTTCTTCTCGAAATATCACCGGAACCCAAACAGAAGCTTACAAAGCAGGAGCTGGTCAGCGAAGTTCACAAAATATACGACCCACTTGGATTATCATTGCCAGTTTTGTTGAAAGCAAAGCTACTAATGCGAGAAGTTGTAACTCAGAAACTTTCATGGAATAAACCTCTTGACAAAGAATACGTCAGCAGATGGAAGGAAATATGTGCGGAAATTCGAGGAACCGCCATAAAATCCCACGCAATATTGCTGCTGAAAATCGTCTCCATAATAGGTCAACGCTATGGATCTTTGGTGACGCAAGTCAGGTCGCTATAGCGTGTTGTGGTTACGTGACGTACGGTCCTGATCACAACACCAATGGTCTCCTGTGTGCAAAGGCTAGACTAGCTCCTCTAAGAAGGAAATTGTCCATACCACGTCTAGAGCTCTTGGCACTACTGATTTCGCTCCGCTTAGCAAACTCTATACTGCGAGTGCACCAAAGACATGTTCAATGTACTCGGATTGTAAGCGATAGCAAAATTGCTCTCGCTTGGACGCAGTCTTCGCGAAGACTCCCACTCTTTGTAGCCAATCAAGTCGATCGTATACATAAAATCACTCGTCAAATCCAGGATCTTGGAATAACAGTCGAGCTCAATTACATCGAATCGGAACATAATCCTGCAGATGTTGCAACACGACCTACCTCTCGAGAGCAGTTCGAAGAGAGCCAGTGGCTAACAGGGCCAAAGTGGTTCGCTAAGCCAGAGCACGAATGGCCTATAGAATCAACACCGAAAGGTATTGTCGAGGAAGACATTGGGGACATCGTTGAAGAAAACCGCCTGGCGAGTTGCACAGCCTCCTACCATTCACCGACTTATACATCCGGAAGGCTCATAGATCTCTCCCGATTCCGACACTACTCAAAAGCTCTCAGAGCCCTGACCCGTGCTATGAAAATACTTGCCTCTTGGATATCCAAACTGAACACACACAAGGACAAAGGCATTCGCACACTAACGGTGCAACGATTCTCCACAGAAGAAGAAATTACAGCAGAAGAGATCAAACTCAGCGAAGCCATTCTAATCCGCGTGGAGACAAACCATGTTGATATCTGTACACTTCAGTTGAAATACAAGGATAAGAGCCTGTTCCGTGACGAAAATCAGCTGATCAGAGCAAGGTCTCGGCTCACTAACGCCGCATTCCCGCGGGACACTAAAGAGCCTATGTATATTCCAAAAGAATCCGATCTGCTGAGACTTATAGTGTCTGAGATACATGAAACTAACATGCACTGTGGACGACAACACACCCTGTCACTCCTAAGAATGCGATTCTGGGTACCCAAGCCGTCCTCGAAGATTCGAAAAATTTTAAGCACATGCACGGTGTGCAAACGAGAGCAAGGTTTACCTTTCGCGCAACCGGTAATGGCTCCTCTACCGAAGGACCGAATTGTGGTATGTAAGCCATTTCAACACGTAGGTTGTGACTACATCGGACCGTTCACAACTTCGAACGACGACAAGGTTTACATAGCACTGTACACCTGCTTGACTACCCGTGCTATTCACCTTGAACTTGTGGATAGCCTATCAGCATCGGCATTCCTCGACAGCTTCGTCCGATTCATCAGCCGCCGAGGAGTACCCACAATCATGCGATCAGACTGTGGAACGAATTTCGTCCTTGGTTCAAAGGTAATTGACAGCCTTTTCGGAAAAGATGCAGAATCAGGGAACTCCGTTATGTCCTATTCAGCATCTAACAATATCAAGTGGGTGTTCAATCCTCCAGCAGCTCCCTGGATGGGAGGAGTGTGGGAACGACTTGTGGGGACAGTCAAAAGGTGCCTTAGCAAGACCATTGGTCGAAAGAAACTCTCGTATCAAAAGCTAGCAACAACACTGGCATGCATAGAAGCCGTAATCAACACACGGCCATTAACCAAAATTGATCCAAACGATCTAACAACACTCCCCTTACGACCTGTTGACTTCCTACAAGGTAACGTCAAATTTGCTCTTCCCCAGAGCGGAGATGAAGATGAACAAAATGATCCAACTTACGAACAGGCAGCAATCCAAACGGTAAAGCAAGCAAGAGAAGCGCTGCAGTTCGCAGAGCACATGGCAAACCATTTCTGGGCCAAATGGCAAAACGAATATTTAACAGAACTCCGCGATATGCACAAAACAGTTTCGAGTCAGAAGAAACACTCCTCACGCCTGCATCCAGAAGTTGGCGAAGTTGTACTTGTACAACAGGATGCACCTGTTCCACGCAGCAACTGGCCTCTTGGACGTATATTAGAGTTAATAAAAGGATCTGATAGTTTAGTTCGCACGGCCAAGATTCTTACATCATCGGGAAACACTTGCCTTCGTCCCATATCGAAGCTAATCCCGCTTGAGATTCGCGGATCCAAAGTCAGCAACGAGAAAAATAAGAAAGACAGTGACGTAGAGCGCACCGCACAGCCCCCTCGTCGTGTGCCACTCCCAAGAAAGGCAAAAGAGAACGTCAGGTATTACAACACTACTGATGAAGATCAGCGTGAAGAACGAACAACCACAAGTAACGTCAGCATCTTCACCAAAACGCTACTTTATCCGCTGCTCTTCCTTCTCCTGGCCACCGTGGGCCGTGCGGAGACTATAATGTGTGAAGAAGGAACCGTTTTACTAAACCCGGTATCAGAGTCTTATACACTCTGCTTCAACAATGCATGCCAGAACATGACGGGAAATAGAACGTCGTCCTTCATACTTCCACCATCTGTTCATGACGAGAACATCAACGTCACAGTCTCCAGTCACTTTAATGATACAACTCTCCTTCATAAAGAAATCTGCAAAAGGCAGTCATTCTGTCACGACAAAACCGTCTTTACATTAGCTCTCCTAGGCAATCCACACTGCTCACCACTCGGAGCAATTCTGACAGCAGGCGTTATCTTAGCAATTGTAATGCTGCTCACAACATCCATGGTTCTTACGGCAAAGAAAATAATCAAAAAGAGATCTTCCCAAGAGCAAATAACATATAACGCCGCTACAAGGTGCATTTCACACTTAAACCATCTACATTTGTAACAATTGCCACCATTACTGCGTTGCTCTTTGCAGCAGGTGTTAGCTCTTGCCAACACACGCACATGCGACAGAACACGGAGCTCATCTGCAATGATACAAATTTCTGCACATTCGAATATGAGCATGAGTTCCTCTTCAACAAACTCAATAGGGAGGCATGCATCAACCTGCAGCATCGCAACAAAACGATTGGTAGTCTCAAAATTAGATTTGAGCGAACAAGCCAGGCCTGCAACAAACAAACCCTATTTTATACAAAAGATACGTATCCAAAAGTGTACTACGAAAAACGTTGCCATTTTATGGGCTCCTGCCTATGGGATAAGTGCGCAAACGTGGGCCATAATGAAACTATCCCAGAACTTGCAGAAGCAGGAAGATATCCTGGCTACACTATGTGCAGCTCCCTGTGCGGTGGAATAGCATGCGGCTGCCTTCCAGTATTGTCTCTCCCGGCGTGCATGTTTTACCGTATTGCGCAGATGCCTCGCAACGACAAAGTGTATCACATTTTTAAGTGCTCCTCATGGAACCTCAGAGCACACGTAAGCGTGGAGGTTTCTTCTTTCAACGGCACCTGGAAAGCTACCGCAGAGCTACAACCCTATGTGCAAACTAATATGAGTGGATGGAACATGAAGGTTATTTCTGTAAAACAGAGTTCGCTTCCACTTCCCGAACAACGATTTGCTCAATCGTTAACTGAGCACATTATGTTAGATAACTTATTCAAAATTCCTGTTAAGTGTCCAGATGAGCACACAGCCACAAAACAATTTAGGAGGTGTCACAACGACCTAATCTGCGCATGCACTACAGGTGTAGAAGCAGTGCAATGCGTTTGCCCACAAAACACATTTCATGAGCTGAAAAATTCCACAAAAAAGCTGCCAATCATAACACCTCATCTCAATCTGACAGCATCCAACATAATCGTAGCGGATACGGAAGAAGCAGAAGTTACACTCCTCATTTCCACCAAAAAGCAAATCGAGCTCTCTCAGCTGGTGACAGATACTCCATGTTCCCTACACGTGAGCGCGGTAACGGGTTGCTACAGTTGCTCCGAAGCAGCGAAAGCAACGGCGTATTGTATGTCCGGCAAAGCACAAGAAGTAGTGCTGGAGTGCAAAGAACAGTCGTTTCTAATACAGTGCTCAGCTGGCAATGAAACAACATCCTTGACACTAGAATACAACGTGGCTCACGTAGAAGAAGTATGCTCGCTCCAATGTGGAGGAAAGAACTCAAAAGTAACCCTCGCCGGTACACTTCTATACCACAACTCCATCCCTGATGAGGAAATCTTCTCAATCAGCCAAAATTCAGAAAAACCCTTCAAGTGGGCAAGTATATCAATTCCTGATATGCGTCCCCTCATCTTTACTTTCTTTACACATTGGAAGTCTACGATAGCAATATTTGCAACATTTACCTTGTTAGGACTAGCAATATACCTATTCGGCCCAGCTGCCATAATTGCAGCGCTAAAATTGGCGGCTACGGTTGTTGAAGTAGTCCTACAGCTGCTTTTCGCATGCATTCGGGGCACCTTGGTCACCATCTGCCAAACAACGCGGTCTCTGAGGCAGTGACGCTTGGTCCCTCGCTTTGGTCCCTCGTCTCTTGCGCACGACCGAAGCTTCTAAACACATAAGGAAAACATTCCACGCCCCTCGTACCGTTCTCCATTCAGTCTAAACAGAACCCCTCCCTTGCCATGCCGAAACATCTGGTCTCTTCTGATGGCGCGCCGAAACACGATGACGCACCTGCGACTGGTCTTGCGTCAGCGCTCCATTCCGACACCTTCGAAGTTTCCACTCGTCTAACACTGAACCTCATCCAATCCTCCATCAAAGATCTGCAGGACAAGTTAGCCTCACTCGACAGCAAAGTGGACACTTTACTCACTTACACCACCCCTCGACATCCGTGCATATTCTGCGAAGGCGACAGTGATGACGGTCACAGGTCATCAACCTGCACTGCCTATTCGGACACTATCGCTCGCTCGCTGCGCCTACGAGATCTGAATAAGTGCATCTCGTGTCTAGCGGCAGCACATGGTACGTGCCAGCAGAAGTGTCGCGTCTGCGGAGGGAATCATCATGCAATCCTCTGTAGCGAAAGAACCAGGCCAATTCAGCCTCAGAAGCGCCACAGAGCCGAGTAAAGATTGTGTTCTTTGTTTCAGAGTTTACAATACATTACCATCATTTTTGCCCACATGACTCTATTGTCCTTCCCTTGTTTCACTCAAGTGTGTCTCTCCAAGTATTTTGCATCTTTTGTCAGTTGATATTGATATTTCGTTCCATACTTCATTGTAATACGTCACATCCTGTATTGCGTAGAACAAACATAACTTCAAATTGCTCCTCAAAATATTCGCATCGTATCACCTCCTCCACTTAGCACATTGTAAACGCGGAATTACCATTCACACCTCACTCACACGCCTTCTCACGAGTCACTCACATCTACTAGGTAGCCCCTAAACGGCTGGTGAGGATCACCCCATCACATACGCTGTTGTCGTCGGTGTCTTTATCCTCGCACAGGCGCTTCTAATTGCGCAGCAAGCACGTCTGTCACTAACAAAATTGGTGGTGGAGCCGGTCGTGGCAGCCCTAGTCTTTGTGGGTCATCCGGCCGCGGAGGGCAACAAAATAAACAAACAGAAGTGAATGTTATTCCGCGTAATTACTCCTCGTACCTACCGCCATACTCATCCAGTTACTCACTGATCACATGTTATCTTGATCAATTTGTTACTTGCATGCATATTTACCACTATACTCACTGTTCATTATTACAAGGTACTTTTAAAAGTTTTGCGCCCGGGAGTGTCGCGGCAAGCACCAGCTGCCGCTACTTTTTCATGAGTTCTCACCCGCGAGACCTCAGACGGACAAAAAATAGTGCATTCACAGTTCGCCTACAGTATCTTCTTCCTTGAAAACAGAAAGTACAAGACGTCTCCTTTGTATTCTAGAAGGACCGCCCTCGCGGTCTCAGTCTGGTTGAGTTCCTCCACCCTGCTAGCTCGCCTTTAGTTGTACAATTACGAATAAACGGATTATTAAATAATTTGTGTTAGAGGCAACGGAAGCCCACACAGGCCCTCAACCTGAGGCAACGTGTGAGGCACAACCGGAGTCGAGGTTTTACCTATGTGCGCTAGCTCTTACATTACTTGCCACGTTAGGGGTAGGCCCTTCTTGCACCGACTTAGCACACCTCATACCAATGCGGATGTTATTTAGGATCTTTCCCGGGACTGCACCTGCGCTGGCCCCTGGCGACCCTCGCCCATCTTCACATCACTCACGTGATGCAACTGAACCAAACGACCTTCTGCAGTATTTACCACTACGCTCAGAATAAACCTTCTCCCACTCTCGAGTCACTTGACAATGAGCAAAAGATAACATACTTCATGGCAACCCAATACACACACAATGCACATCAATATGGAACACAATTGCCTACGAGTAAGGCTGACCCCCGCCACGTCACCTACGGGTCAGCCCCAAGCGAAAGCCGCAGATCCTCCCTTGCTCCTACCTTGGAGCCTGCGCTCACGATGGCGGTGACTCGGTCGGTCTCTGCTGTTACCTCTGGTTGATGATCCTGCGCGTCCTGTCGTGGTCGTCAGTCGGAGTCTGCGCGGCTGGTCGAGTCGATGTCCCGGTGGAGTGGACACTGCGCTGACGATGAAGTACCGGAGCGGAGAGCGGACCGACCGCTCGGTGCGACGACGAAGCCGAAGACTGCCGGGTGCGTGCGGGCTGGCGTTTATAGTGCGTCGCGGCACGTGCGCGCAACCGTATGCCCTCCGCGTCGGGATCAGGGCGCCTCCCAGCGTGTGTGCCCTTGAAGAGTCTTGATGGAGCGTGGCGAACGTCACGAAACCCTCCTCCGACAGCACTGACAGGTAATTACTCGTGCTGCAGTGTGCACCATCGGTGTGTTGACTTCATGCTGTCGTGTATCAGAGCATCTCAGTGAGTATCCATTGGAGGGGTACGAGTAGCGTCTTGGCGTTGAAGGCTTCCAGGAAGAAAATAGTCGACTTATATGGTTCCGTCTTAGCGCTCTTCTTTCTTACTCTTCCCTCGACAATCCAGTCCATTATGCTTGTCGTCAAGCATAAGAGGAAAAGAATAACGCCAAAGTCCCATTCAATTCGTATTATTGGTCAGTCTGCACAGTATGAAATCAAGACTTCCGCCCTGGGCGGATCTCGAACATCCCTCCTCCTCCTCAGTTCCCTAGATTTTTCTTGATTCCCGACTAGGACGTTAATAGGTTGTATCACGTGTGTTAATAACTTCATCCATGATAACTTCTTTGGAGCAACATTTTCGGATCTATCCTAATCGGAGGAGGCATGTAGTGATCTAGGTCTCCAATCCCCTGCTTGAGTTTTTAGAGAGCAGCTGCTGTCCCATGATGCGAGGGCTTCCATTTAAATTCAGGGACATGGTTGTGTGGCCTAGACTGACATACGAAACTGGGACTTCACGCTTGCCCTCTCCCATCTAGCATGTACCCACATTTTCCTTATATCACCCTGACAGCGAGGTATCTAGTTCGAGTATTGCCTAAAGGCCAATCTAAGCACATTTTATGTTCCCGAGCTCTGTAGAAACATTCGGTGGATGTGAGTGTGTGCTAAGCTCGGTCGAAAAATCAGGCCAAACATTAATTCTGAATAGAGGAAGCTATGAATAGAAGGCTTAATGGACTGTGTCATTTAGGGCGATGTTCACGATGATCCAAAGAATATCGTAAATGCCGAGATGTTCGTGTCCGACGCCATCGAGTACCTCGGCAATCAACAGCAGGTGAGGTAGATCGCTTATGAGTCGAAAATAGCGCCTAAAATAAGCATTGCTGGATAATTTTTGAAGAGATCAGCTCATTTAAGGAAATCTCCTCCTATTTCCTAAAAGTTTCGTTTTTTTTCTGTTAGTAAAGTGCCATTTTCACGTCGATTTAGACTGTTTTCAAATCAAATTGTACAATTTTTAATTCAAACACTGTAAACACTGTACACTCAATTTGTACACTTTTTAGTTCAAACACTTTGTACAATTCTGAGCTAGCCTAAGACTTTTGAAATCAAACAGAACCTCCAAATTGAAATGAGCATCTCCTACATTAAACTAGAGACTCTCCAAAAAGATTAGAATAATTTTTTGTTCTGGGAAAATTTTAGTATGATGTCTTTGAAACTATGAATGGCGTGATCTAATCTTTTGCTGTGCTATATGCTGCTTCTTAGCTGTGCTTCGAGTAAAATTTAAATTTCTCATTTTTTATCTAGAAATAAAAATTTTATAAAATTGTTACACTTATTGGGGCGGTAAACTAAACAATTTCAAAGAAAGTTATACCATATTTTCCTTGGACAAAAAATTATTCTAGCCATCTTATTGAGTTTATAGTTTAACTTGCCTAAGGGTCATTTCGATTTGGAAGAGTTTGCTATGATTTCGGTAGTCTTAAAGCTAGCTTAAATAAGTGTCTAATTTGATTTAAACACTTTCCAATTCGACGTGAAAATGGCATACATTGTGCCACACGAGGTTTTAGGTGACTCTTCGTTCAGCAGGGCACGACGTTCCGTAGTCTTCAGAGGCCTAAACATGGTGTGAAGGTGTAAATTTGCGCTCTGATCCACTAAGCACCTCAACTACTCTAGCAGTTCGGACCTATGTACCTCTACAATACCGACTTACTTGGTACTTACAGTGCCAAGGACTCAGGCAAAGAGGAGTTGGGGGCTACATAAGGCCTTTTCCGCTTTTAATTTTTTCACGATTCTGAAGCCTCAAGTTTCTGTCGCTCATACGCTCATCAAGAGCAGTTCTCCTGCTCAATACGAGCTCAAACAGAAGCGGTGTAAGTATAAGTTTCTTAGGTCCGAATTTTCACGCGGACGCATTGCAGCTGATTATATTGGACTCCTTTAAATAATAGTTTGATAGTGGATAAGGATAAAAGATGGCGTTAAACAATTCTTGTTTGGAGTGCGCCAAGCATTCCTCTTCTAAGAGATTTCGTGGAGGCAGTTTGAGTGCGTATGTGCCCTATACAATGAGTTGCGTTAGCATCAAGTCGACGTTTCTCCACCAGACAGGTCTCATATCAAACTCGGAACGATGAAAGACCTGATTGGCCCGTGCGTGGTTCGAACCAAACACCTCAATTCGGGATACACACGACGACGGACGCCCTGTCTGTCTGCGCCACTTTGCACCCCCTACTTCAGCAGTCTAGGGATAATGGGATAATGGATGAAGCTCGGCGTCAGTCATTACCTTTGCGGGATGCACCAGCGTTGTACTTCTACTGCGTTCTGTTGAGGGAATTTGATTGGCCTGGGCAAGAACAGCTGAAGCACTAATCGATTTGGGGTGCGTGCGAGAGCCGGCATCTTTAAGACTGCGCTACATGCACCAACACTGGAGACCTGATAAAAAACTAAGTAAGGGAACAATGCTTTAACACATTTGCTTAATCCTAGAGCGGCTGGTAGAGAGGCTATATGTTGTTACAGGATGTTTTGTTACGATCAAAACTCTTGCGCCAGGCGAGACTCGAACCCGCACCTTCTGCTTTCGGGGCAACGATACCACGCCTTACACCACGGATCGCGGATGCTACGTGCGGTCAAACAGCGCCGGTGGTGTAAGGCGTAGCATTGCTGCCCGGAAAGCAAAAGGCGCGGGTTCGAGTCCCGCCTGGCGCAAGAGTTTTGATCGTAACAAAGCATCCTGTAACAAAAGAAGTGGAGGAAGATCGATCGTAATATGGTTGTTCAACAATGAAACATACAAATGGACAGAATAAATAAATAAACGGCAAATTGGTCCACGCTGATTGAAAGAAATCCTAACTGGAGCTGAACTCTTGGCAAAAAACGCGTAAAAATTCTTGCGCCGTTACAAAAAAGAGAGATATTGAATGTATAATTGAATGCCACTTAAATCCCATAAAGCCCAAATGTAGAATTTATTGTTGTTTTTACCTTTTTACAGTGATGCCTTCCATAGAAGCTACAAAATTGCGCGATATCAAACACAGGTTTTAAGCCATAGCCTCACTCAATGGAGATGTTGTACGACATCACCTATGGATTAAGCAATGCCTTGAGAACACTCTAGTGAATTCATGAACTGCTTTTCACGCATTATGTGGTGCTGTCACGTTTCAGCCGCATGCAGCAGCTGGAGCGTTTGTTATGGAAGAGGAGATGCTCAGTAGCCACGGCAGTCAGAAGCGACCAGAGGTAAAGTTGTCTGCTAATTGAGATTTTAGCAGTTCCCTAGGGCTTGGAATCCGTGGTAATAATATTCAAAGTTCTCAAGTCTTCTTGAACTGGCATATTCTCTTATTACCTCAATCAGTACCAAGGCTGGCTTTCCTATCAACCAGTTCTGCTGCCATTACAGGGTCACGTTCATCTGCCATCTGGAGATCCGACCAGCTATCAAGTGAAGACGGCAGAGGTTAGGTGCTATTAAAGGACTTTAACGGCACATTTGCCGATAAAAACTGAACCGTGCCAAGTCAGGTGCAAAATTCGTTGTTTTCTTCGAAGCGCTGTAGAGTTGCCTTCACTCATCGTCTACAAACTCCGTCGAAAACCACAAAATCAATGGTGGCCTCGCCTTCGATGAAGAGCATGCTCAAGAAAAAAGTCGATGTGTTTTTTTTCTGAGAAGTCAAATCTAGGGAATTGAATAATATTCCATCTAAAGCGGAACTTGCTTCGCAACTTGCTGACCATTGTGGTAGTAAAAGATATATTAGGGGGGGGGGGGGGGGAGGGGTGGCAAAAGTAATGAGGCTCTCCATGCCGTACCCATATATGTCGTGACTGGAGTCCGGTTTCGTGCTTCTCGTATCTGTATGTTTGTTTGCTACTTACTGAAGGCCACCTGAGAAGTGACCACTTTGGTCCTTTCCAGAAGCATGTCAAACCCCAGTCTGTCTCATGCCGAAACCTTAGTCTGACGAGTCGACCTGTGTCGCGCAAATCTCGCCCAATTCCCAACTCCGAGCAGCCTGGACTCAGTAGTCACGCAAGATGAGAAGTACTTCTACCTTAACCCTGCCTAGCAGCGAGTCTGGGTGAGGCCTGGTGATCCGTTACCAACCTTCGTTCGGCGAGATGTTCACGACGAGAAGCACCTTCTGAGCTTTTGAGTCTGCGCCCATGGACCGGTATACTGGAAGCTGTTTTTCAAAAGCGCGACGATGGACTACAAGGCCATGCTGAACGAAATAGAAGAGATGGACCGGCGACTCGCACTTAGTCGGTCTCGGCGCTTCAAGAAGGTCCTCCTCTTCGACAACGTCGCAACATGCGACTACCACGACTTCCTATCGGGAAAAAGTGACCACGGATAAGCTTGCTCAGCTGGGCTACGTTCACATGCTTCACCCACCGTATTCGCCGGACATCTCTCCATGCGACTACCACACTTCTTACGCCTATAGGACTTCATGGTCGGAACGGACACAAGGACCCAAGCAAACCTCGACAACCATAACGAGCAGTGGATCAGCACCAGGCTTAAGCAGTCCTGGAAGGATGGGATGAGGAAGTTGGCTGATCGACGGCAGCAAGATCATTGACCTTAATGGCGAATATATTCCTCAGCACCGTTGAGTTGCAATTGAACTATAAAGAGAAAAAAATTTGTTGAACTTGTCTCATTACTTTTGGTTCACCCTAATAGTTTGATTCCATGATCACAATTGTCAGATTAAGCAGACATCAACACTGAAGGATCAAGCAGCGCACAAACACAGCAACGCTGACTTGTCAGACTAAGCAGCACTGACACGAACCCATTTTGGGATTCTTAGTAGTCTTTCCATTAAGAATCTTTTAAAAGCCCACCAAACTGGGGCCGGATTCATCAACGACTTACGTAACTTTAGCGGAGAATTGTGAGCTTATCAAGCGATATGGCGAACGATAAGCCGCGTTAAAAGCTCAGCAGGTAACGCGGCTTATCGCTCACCATATCGCTTGATAAGCTTACAATTCTCCGTTAAAATTACGTAAGTCGTTGATGAATTCGGCCCCTGATCGTAGTCTGTGCACCATTCAGTCACTACCTTTCTGCAATCTTGGATATATCAAGAACTGTCAGAAAGTATGAAGGGGACAACATGCAGTAAATGAATGAGTAAATAAACTAAAAGCCAAATAAAATAAGGTAATCAACCCTGAGGGTTATTGAATAGTGCCTTGGCAATTCGCATTATATTATTGTAGTTATCATTAATATTGTATTTATAAAATAACTGAGTACTATACCATGATGTTCTTTCTTTTTAGAACAGAAGCATAAATATTTAGAGCAGATGTTAACTATCCTAAGGGCCTTCGCACCAGGGGTGTGCGTTGAAGAAATTCGAAATTTCGTAAATCGTAAATCGTATTTACGAAAAATCGTAGTAAATCTTAAATCGTAAACCGTAAATCATAAGCTGCCTGATGTGTAGTCCAACACAACTGAATTTTTATCGACTCAGACTGCTAATGTTAGGGAGATCCGCCATTTATTTACTGTGTTATTTTCAAACCAAGCTGGACAGTTTTTTTGGCCAAACTTTTTTCCTTTTTTACATCTACTTTTGCTAATTCGAAAAAGTGTTGAAAACTTTACCCCAACCTATGTATGGTGTTTCAAGAAGAAGTTTTCACCGTTTGAATGACCATTAAATTTCCAACCTTTTAGCAGTTCTTTAGATGCGTATAAATCTGGCATCTAGCAGAAACAATAGAAAAGTCACTATCAGAACAAAAGAATTTTAAAAAATCATTTCACCGCTCAGTAATTCGTGGAAACCAGCAACTGCGCAGACACCTCAACAAACATGCCGTACTGAGCTAATGCCGGGGCAGCTCTGAGCTGCAACTCCGTGGCTGAGCAACGCTCAGTCTCTCCTTCTCCGTTCTCGCATCAAGGACTTTCTGTGGAACGTAGCCACGACAGATGAGTCCTGGTCATCCGTACCCGGAAGGCTCAGTGGCTTCCCCCACAAGAACCACCTTCGAAACAATCAAAGTTCGACCTCCACGAGAAGAAGGTAGTGCTGTGCTGTTGGTGGAACTCCCATGGACTGCTCTACCACGAGGTCCTTGAAAGCGGTACTTTCACCTGTATCACCTGTCGTCCCGTTGATCATCGACTTGCTCGAGCGGGCGCCAGCAGCGTCTCCATTCGTCCCTGTCGCGTGCCAGAGTGGTCCAATGGATCCTCCTCGCTCGAGGGACACGAAGAGCGTCATATCGGTCGTTCAGGGCTTTCACGAAGAAGTCCGACCAACGCGTTGGTGGGCGTCCTGGTGTTCTTTTGACATCCCGCGGAATCCAGTCTGTGACGGCTCTCGTCCAGCGGGTGTCTGCGAATCGCATTACGTGGCCGGCCCACCTAATTTTCGACGACTTGGCCCATGCGACAGCGTCTCTGATCTTCGAACGTCGGCGAAGCTCGGAACTCCGGAGGCCTTCTCTCACTTGCGTGAGTCGTGTCACTCCGAGCATCGTCCTCTCGATTCCACGCTGCGCGACGCTGATCGCGTGTTCATCCTGCTTTCGTATAGCCCAGGTCTCTGAGGCGTATGTTAGGACAGGAAGAACAGTGGAGTCGAATAGGTGGGCACGGAGTCGGACGTTCTTCGTTTTCTTCACGACTTCTTCGACGCTCTTGAAAGCTCCCCAAGCCGCTCGTTTCCTCCTGCTCAGCTCTGGTGCTAGGTCGTTGGCCATGTTGACTGCAAATATTTACTCTGTCCAACTGCAACGGTTGGGTGGGGCTACGTTGTGGAAACAACCATGAGGGAAGCCTGTTTACTTTCTGCACAACAATGTTCGGCCACATGTTGCAAAGGTGCCTCTCCAAAAGTCTCAGAAAAGTTAAGTTGAACTGGAGAATACTGCACACGACACGGTGTCATCTGTCATGGTGCCACATCAGAACATTAGAAAAAATTGGCTAGTCCGAAGTGGGAATAAGTGGATAGAATGAGAGCGGGGTGGGCGCATCTTTCTAACCTGGGCCGTCGTTTCGACATCAGTTGCCCGTAGATCGATACATTTACGAAATCGGCACTAGTTAAAAGTTCCGACTCCACCGACAAGACTTCGGTCGAAAAAAATTTTTTGCTGAAACTTTGTCTGGGGGCGGGGGTTATTTGGGGTGCTGATCACGAATCTGACATTCGTTTTTCGTTTTACAAAGGAGTTTGGGCGAAATCGGTGACCATTACCTTATTCACCCGTACCTTCCACAACATACCGTACTCCAGCGTAAAACGAAAAACGGATGCCAGATTCGTGATCAGCACCCCAAATAACCCCCCCCCCCCCTTGACGAGGTTTCAGCGAAATCGGTGACCCTGCTTGGACCACTCTTGTTAACGATATGGGTGGTCTCCGACAGAATCGTGGAAAACGAATATCATATTCTTGATCAGCACCCCAAAAACCCCTTAGACAAAGTTTTAGCGAAAAAATTTGTTTCGACCGAAGTCTTGTCGGTGGAGTCGGAACTTTTAACTAGTGCCACGAAAGCTTACGATTTACGGGCCAAAATTTAATAAATCGTATATCGTAAAAAACTGCCAAAAATCGCCGTAAAGCGTAAAATCTTAATCGTAATTACGCACTCCCCTGCCTTGTACACTTTGCAAAAAATTGTGGAGCGCGCTGCTTAAGCACACTCGGGTCTTGCAGGCGACAGAGGCACCGTACTCTTTCTAGTAGGGACCTACTGTTGCTAATCGCTTTCCCGCCTTCGGCCTGCGCTCTAGATGATCCGTGCTGCGGTAGGCTAGAGCGCAGGCGGAACGGATGACGGCAACAAGGATTCACATCATTATTACCCCGCTGCCCAAAATCGTGCCGCAGAAGTGTGCTGTCGCTGCACGGGACCGCTCGCCTCACTGCACCACTTGGCGGCTGCCCCTGCGTCCTACACCATGCTTAACCCCTTGTTTATACTTGAACCGCTGCGCGACGCGGCACGATGGTCAGGATAAATATCGACCGGGCTGCGCGAAAAATCGATATCTACAGCGATCGCGGTGCCGCACCGCGTGGCGGCGCAGGTATAAACTAGTGCTAACACATTGACGACAATCGCGTTTTGCGGCAGACAACCGCGTGGGACGCGCGCGCTATTCTACACACAGGCGCTATGAGCCACCGGTGGCTCATAATGTCCCTCGCGGACCACTTTTTGTCTCCTGCACTTTTATATAGATGATTTGTTCTGCTCCCTAATCACCTGTGATAAGAGAATGCCCGACAGGCATAAGTTAGAGAAATATTGCATTCATTGCATATGTCGAATTAAAAAATTTTCACTAGGAAGGAGACGAATTCTGCAATCAAATCAGGTCAGGTCAGTGTTTGTTTTTTTGCCAAAATTTTGTCCAAGGGGCTATTTGGAGTGCTGATTACGAGCCTGATATCAGTTTTCGATTACGTCCGATTACGGTAGGTACGGGTGAGTAAGGCTGTCGGAGTCATGGTCACCGATTTCGCCCAAACTTCGCCTAGGGGTGTTATTTGGGGTGCTGATCACGAATCTGACATCCGTTTTTCATTTAACGCTGGAGTACGGTAGATTACGGTACGTACGGGTAACTAAGGTAATGGTCACCTATTTCGCCCAAACTCCAGCGTAAAACGAAAAACGAATGGCAGATTGGTGATAAGCATCCCAAATAACCCCCCCCCCCCCTCCTTAGGCGATGTTTGGGCGAAATCGGTGATTATGACTCGGCAGCCTTAGTCACCGGTACCTACCGTAACCAACCGTAATCGGCCGAAATTTTAAAAACGGATGTCAGATTCGTGATCAGCACTCCAAATAACCTCCTGAGAGCAACTTGGGCGAAAAAGACTGGATTGGATTGATTTGGTTGTAGAATTGGTCTCCTTCCTACTATGGTAAAAATTTTCAAGTTATGAGCCACCGGTTGCTCATATTCTTGTCAGTTTGTTAAAGATAGACCTGCCGCTTTACAGCAAAAGTGTGTATACCTTAAGTGTTTAGTGTAAATAACACTACCTTCGACTTTTCTTGAAATATCACTTTTTATGAAGGAACCTATTTACTTTGAAATTAAAATAGTCAGTCTTGTTGTATAGGTTTGTTTCAATTACGCTACCTACATCTTCCAAGGAACTGCCCAAATAGTCGTATTTGTGTTTGGCAATGCGGGTTTTCCTTAGGAGGTTAGTACTTTTACAAACAGACATTAGAAGGCGATGGAGATAGCTATCATTGTGGACCATTATTTGATCATATATCTGAACGGTATAAAAAGTTGGCTTCCACGAGCTCGAATATTTTTGGAGTACTCAAAATCGTACATTGATATAGTGAGATCTGCTTTAATATTTGGGTGCGGTAGCTGATATTGTTTCGTGGAAATCTTAAGGACATCAGCACCTTACTGAAGCATTTACATTTTGTATAGGGAGGATTCTTTGAAATATTGTAAGTTAGCAAAAGGCGTGAGTGTAGTCGCTTTTGCTTGCACCATGGATGAAGTTCCGCCCAGGTCAGCCAATCCTTGCATCCCTACAGAGTCGGTTAAGTGGTACTTGATTAAAGAACTGGATTGCCCATCGGTTTTCTCTCAGAAGCTATCTATACAGGCCAAATATCTGATCATCAAATTGTCTCCGATATTTTCCATAAAGGTAGAATACGTGGCGCATGTCATGACGAGATTGTTCATCGCCAACCACTTTACTTCATCATTATTATATAGTTAGAAGTGACATTCCTCTGTATGATATGTATCATAAAAATTTCAAGGTGTTCGAGCGCATTGAGCACGATGAGCACGACGACATCACCTACGCACCTGAAATTCAATCCGTCGAAATTCCGCCAGATCAGATGAGCGAGAACAGTGAGAATCTTCAGGAGTATTTCGACAGGGCCGCTGCTGAAGGCGCACTCGGTGAGTGAGAAGAAAAATCAGCTCGACGAGAACTGCTAATTTGTTAATATCAATATATCTTCAATTCGACTTGAAATTTTGGTAGCTTGTTGGTTAAAATACTAATTATATAAAAATTGCAGTTAAGATACATTTGGAGATAAAGAAAAATAAAATTTTAAAGAAAAAGATAAAAATAAAGGCGGTTGGCAACAAAATTCGTGGAGTAATTCATAGTCACTTCTTCTAGCACGGATTATCAGGTTGTTTGTGCATTAATTCTCTGGCTCTTTCCACTATTGGAAACCAATTAGTCTGTACTTCTCGAGACTACTTTCGTTGTCCTGCCATTCCGAGTTAGTGGGAAGTTTTCCATTCTGAAATGAGAGGACACCTAGTCACTATTCGAGAACGCCTTCTTTATGTGCACCAGCTCAGCCACTCTGCGACTGAAGCCCGACAGAACATATGTGGTGCTGTAGGAGATGAAGTTGTCCAACGATCGAAAGTGTTCAAATCGTTCAAGAGCTCTTTGAGGGCAACGTTGAAGCACCGGACGACCGTTTGCTCTTGATCGTCGAGCTGTAATTATTTCATTTCATTTTATTCATTTGTACATTATAGTGCGCATAAAAAACGCAACACGGACACGGTAACTCGCAGAAACACGATGTGAGAAACAAGAAATTAAAAGCCATCAGCGGCACGAACTGAAATTAGTTAACTGACTAACTATATTTCTACAAAGAATGGTGGAAGCGGAACTACGAATTAGAAGAAACCGGCAAATGCTGTGAAAAATCAACTAGAACAAATTGAATAGCAGGGGAGCGGGGACGATGAGAATTTGAAGGAGAAGAGCAGTGGACCGCCAACACTAAGAGTCGTGAGTTCGGCTCCGGATAGCAACTTAGTAGGTTCGTCAACTCCAACAAATCTCATACTTTACAGCTGCTGGGGAAGCGACAGAAGAGTTTCATGTACACTCAGTCTGACCACTCATACAAGGCCGGTAATGAAATGATAGATCAACAAGAAGTATTAAAAACTCTCAATCCTTTAAACAAATGAAAGAGGAACAGTTAAGAAATAAGAAAAGTGAACTAGGCAGAAGAGCTGTAATTAGCGCCATCGCGGAAAATCCGAGCTTGACAACGGGTATGTTGGCACTCGACTTTAGGTGCTGACATACCTTTACTGAGAAGATTCTGCATTGCGTTGCCTTTTCTGTAAAACTCGGTAAATGGTTGCCTTGACCCCATCGCAGAGGAAGAATCTTGTGAATGCCGCGAAAGAGTTGTTTGATCTTCAGTAGCAGGAAGCATTTCTCCTCCGACTGGTAACATTTGATGAAAAGTGAATTTCACTGGATAATCGTCAGCATTCTAACCAGTGGCTTAGAGCGAAACAGAAGCCGCTACCAACGCCTAAGCCTGACCTCCACCAGAAGAAGGTGATGCTCTCCATTTGGTGGTGTCGAGAAGGTGTTATCTTCTGGGAGCTCATCGAGACCGGTTCGAGTATTGATACCGAGGTCTATTCTTCTCAACATGGCCGTGTGCAAATTGAACTCCGTGAGAATCGGTTCCGACAGCTCTTCAGGAGTAGCATTATCTTTCAACAGGATAACGCCAGACCACACCTCGCGAATCGAACCCTTCAAAAAATCGAAGACCTTGGTTGGGAGCGCGTAACTCACTCTCCTTACAGCACAGACTGTGCGCCAAGTGAGTACCACCTTTTTGTTCGCTGCAGCCCTCCTCGACTGGAAGGTTTCACCGATGTGGACCAGGTCAAAATGCACCTTCAAGGGTTCTTGGCCTCAATAGCAGAGGAATTCTACAGCTGTGGGATGGACCAGCTAGCTGGTAAATGAGAAGCAATTCCGCGTTCCGAGAGATCTCATTTTGATTCAAAATTGTTACTTGTTATTTCTTAACAAATACTTTCGTGGAAGGTGCTTAAGAGTCCACGAATTCAGCTGCCAACCAAATTGAATAATAAAATCTGAAATAAAATAAATTATTAAACTTATTTTAAAAAATAAAGCTAAAATTAAAATTAACTATTCTACTATTATTTTTCGCTTTTTTCAGAAGCAAAACTACGGGATCTGAAGCCCATATCCGCGCAACAAGCAGCTCTAGCGCAGGTGAGGGAGAGCTATTCTTGGGGTCTATCTGGATTCACGAGCTCTTTACACGTTCTAATTATTCAGCCATCCATCCTCCTATCTGGACTCAATGAACGAATCGTTTTATAATATCTGTGTCCTAAGTCCTTAAAGAATGTGGAATCGAATGCGCAATGCATGTCCGAGATCCTCTTTCTCGTTGGCTCAGTGTGCCTAATCAGTTGGTATTGTCAAGTGTCCCATGGTTTGCGATAGGCATACGCTCGTTCCTGCATTACATATAGCAGTATTATCTGTATAAATGGAAATTGAGAAGATTGTGTTCAGTCAGCGATCGACGATGACACTAAACGAGTTCCTCGCGTTTGCATAGCAAAGATTTCCTTGTTGGAGGCGGTGTCAAATGTGCTTTCCGCTCTCGCGTTTCGAATCGAATGAAACAAAAACCATGCCAGAAGAGGAGATTCCCAAATTCAAGTGTGTGACTTCCTCCAGGGCAATCCAATGGAATCCTTTCACTGATAACGGGTTTCGATTCTGTGCTACACTGTTATGGAGGATCTGGGGTTCTTGATAAGGCGAAATTCTATACACATACATTCAACCCTCTTTCTTCGCTTTCTAACACCAGCCCACCCATTTCAATCATAGCAAAAATATAGTAATAGTAATAATAATAATAATAATAATAATAATAATAATAATAATAAACAAAAGAAAAGATAGACATTTACAGAAGAAAAGAAAGGTGTAAAATGTTGGAAAACTCTAAATTTTCTAAAACAATTTAATACAAATGAATAAGACAATGTTGCATGATATAAAGGTTATGTGTAAGAGAAGTTGAACTTGAAGAAGCGATTCCAACATGTTCAAGGAAAACTGAGAGCCTCTGGGTCCTTTTGTTGGTCCGTCCGCGAAAAATTAATGGCCACCCCCTTGACTACGTATACCCATACCTCGATAGATGTTCTGTATTTCTGCTGAGTCTTTAAACACTCAGAGAGACACAATTATTACGGGTAGGCAATAATTTATCAGGTTTATCAGCTATTCATTCGACCGATTTTATCGAGCTTTTTGTCGAATGACACTTGATTTGGAAATCACGTGAAAATGTGAGCAAATGGGCAAAAGAAAATCAATCGCTTGCCTCTGATCATAAAGTTTTATAGCGAAAATTTTATGAATTCTTTAAAAAAAATGTTCATTGACTAGCTGATATTACCCAGCAGTAGGGTATATTTGTGTTCTCGATTTTTTCATCTATTCGTATGGAATTCAAATACACTCGAAAAACGCGGTTTTGAATACTCGAATTTGAATATTCAAATTCGAATGAAAATCATTTGAACGCCTATTCGAATAGGTCATTCGAACACAACTATTATACATCCAGCAGTAACCGCAAACGAAATTTGGTTGGTTTCTACGATTTGTTGCATCAAAGCGAACCAAGAGACCATTGAGAGAACGGTATCATTTCTGAGAGTCGTTCAAACACTGTGATGGTAAAGTTAAGGAAAGGCGTAAGGCATCCGATTCACGCATGCCATCTCATTTTGGCTGGTTTGTCCGCAGCCCTCAGCTCTGAGGATCAGCCCTGCTCTACACAATGCCTGCGACTAAGCGATTCCAGCTTTATTTTTCAAGCTGTATATGAATAGCAGTTCCTGTCTTTCATTCCTGTCTTTTTCTCGATTCTCTCCTTCTCCTGTAGATCTCACCTTTGCAGGTCAGCGCTACAACTTCGCATGCCTTCATCTCCCTTAATTATACCTTTTTAGGCTCCTCACATCGTATCTGCCACTGCGCACAGGGTCAATAGCAGCTCATCGCTGGCATCCGGTCGTAGCAGCAGTGACGGATTTCCAAAAGTTCGTATTAAATCAGCTAAATTTGTTTCTTGTGTGCTTTTTCCTATTTTTTCTCATTTTTCAAAACGGTGGGCACAAGCTTTACTCATTCTCTTTTATTTTTATGTATTTTTATGTTCTCTATTCTTACTTTTTTGTTGTTTCGAAGGGTGCGAGGTTGCGCAGTTGGAGAAGATCGCTGCTATCGCGTGCATCCCCATACACTGTTATTCGATTTGGGTCACGCTCAGACAATGCAACCGTTCCATCCTTTGGAATAGGCGAATGGGTACAAAACTTGTCTCGGATGTGTAAGGCACTCTGAATAATCCATAGCCTAGCCATTGTATTGACCAAATACGCTTTCAAGCTTCCTCCACGACACCACTTAGAAGTAGATTATGTGGCGCATCCTTCAAAGGGATTGATTAACAATATCCTTCATCCTTTATAATTTACCACTATTCACTTATTGCTTTGAAATCCACTCCTACAGCTCCTTAGTTCATCTGTAGCGTTCCTCTCCTTTTTTATTTCCTTTATTTCTCAATCAGTCAAGTAATCTGTAGACCACAAATCTTAGTTCCTTATTCAGAAATCAAGCCGTAGTAGTTCACTTCATAACGATGCTAATTGCTCACAAAGTGTTCTATCGTTCGCGGTCTTGCATTAACCCTCACATCACCTGTGGTACACCGGCTGTCGTCAGGTCATCATCATTTATTACACAGGGAGGTATCCCCATGTGGATGGGAGTAATGAAAGTAGTAAAACAAAAGATACACACACTACCAGTCGAAATGCCGGCAAGAAGATAGCGATGCAGAGGTAGGGAAAAGGAAAGACAAAAAACAAGTGACAAACCAAAAAAGTAGCAAATAAATTTAAAACAAACGACGACATTAATTAATTGATAATTAGGCAAACAGGAGGGTGTCAAACAGGAGGCATTCACTAGGCGTCCAGGTGAGACTTTATAAGTTTTTTAAAAGAAGGGTAACTGGAGGGGATGTTGACTTTCCTACTTAGGCCAAAGTAATCGGCAAAGACACGGTTAGTGAAAAAGTATTTCCTGCAATTTAATCTAGCCCTAGATAAGATAGGTTTGCGCGAGATACCCCTGGTGGAAGAAGGTCTCACGTGAAGAAGGGATCCAACCTGCAACCCAAATCGCCCGTGCATTATTTTGTGAAACGTCAGCAGGTCGAACATACGTCTTCTAGAGGCAAGAGTTTGCAGATTGAGATTAACATTCCTTTCGCGGGCAGATGGTATGTCTTGATAGCTGAACCCTATTGACCTGATCATGAGTTTCCGTGTGAAACTGTTCTGAACTTTCTCAATTTTGTCGATAACTTTGCGCTTGTATGGGTTAAACAAGCTGTACCAGACTCGATCAACGGCCTAACAAATGACTTGTAAGCTTGCAGAAGAACAGCAGGGTTCCTAGTACAGTACCGGACATGTCTTTTGGTCATTGGCCGAAAAAGCCGCGCCGGCCAACATAGGCCGCTTTGGAGCGTTCCAAAGCGGCCTTTTTGAATAAGTTGTTTAGAAACGAAATACTTGTGAAAATAAACACATATTTGAACTCAGCAGCTCAAGCTCTATCTTTTGGTATATAAATCTCAGTAGAGTTGAACAATGCATATAGGCCCGACAGAATCAATCGAGTAGGCGCGGCGCGACCCTGTAGAGCGAGCGTTTGGGGAATTTTATCGGAAATTTCCAGCCGTCCTAATAAGAAATTGCTCTAAGACTCTCTAGCTTGCATTTGGAGTGCGCCGTGAACAATGCATACAGAATCGGACCTACCAATCGAGTGAGCGCGACATCCTGTAGAGCGAGCGTTTGGGGAGTTTTATCACAAATTTGCAGCTGCCCTACTCACGAATTGCTCTGAAACCATCCAGCGAGCCTTTGGAGTGCGCCGTGCACAATGCATATATTATCGAACCTATCAATCGAGTGGGAGCGACCACTTGCAATTGCACGCGCGGCCGTGTTCGGAGCGCAATAACTCTGTCAGGTCCGAATCGTTTCGGCTGGAACTCGTGGGTCTTGTAGGCAGTGAAACGTTGTAGTAGCAGGCTAACGTCGAACGGTGTAGCTTATGATTAGGTAAAGTTACAGGGGCGCGAATATGCAGGTGAGGCTTGCGTGACGCATTTTTTTCCGATTTCGGTGGACCACTGCGAGAAGACGCGGCGGGCTAACGGCCTCAAAATGCGTATGCGAGCAGTACAATAAATGTACTTTATGAGGACTTGCTCACAACTCCCTAGTTTCCTGAAGTGCCTTAGCCCCATCTGCCAATTTAGAGTGGTGGAAGATAGCGGTTAGAGTTTCTTGAGTCCTTGCACGCCCAGATTTGAGTTTTCGACACTCGCAATGGCACTGCTCTGTTCAGTTGTGAAAAGCGCTATCGAATGGTGTCAATTTCGGCCGATTTTGGAAGCATCAATTTTTCGACAATTTCGCATCGAGGACGAGACCGCTCCAGGCCGTCGCAGACGGACGATGACGTCATCGAAAATCGATGTTTTCGAAATTGGCCATGCTTGATACCGTTTGATAGAACTTTTCCTACTGATTTCAACGGTGTTACTAGAAGTATCGAGAACCGTGATCTGAGCGAATAAGAGCGCGGAGAACATCGACCCTCGTCTTGCCAAATAGGACGCAAGGGCGTGTTCGGAGCGCAATAACTCTGTCAGGTCCGAATCGTTTCGGATGCAACTCGTGGGTCTTTGTAGGCAGTGAAACGTTGTAGTAGTAAGCTGAAGTCGAACAGTGTAGCTTGTGATTAGGTAAAGTTACAGGGGCGCGAATATGCAGGTTAGCCTTGTGTGACACGATTTTTTCGAAATTCAGACGACCTCTGCAGGAACACGCGGAGACCTAACGGCCTACAAACGCGTAAGCGAGCAGTGCAATTAATGTACTTTACAAGGACTTGCTCACAACTCCCTAGTTTCCTGAAGTGCCTTAGCCCCATCTGCCAATTTAGAGTGGCGGAAGATAGCGGTTAGAGTTTCTTGAGTCCTTGCACGCCCAGATTTGAGTTTTCGACACTCGCAATGGCACTGCTCTTTTCAGTGTGAAAAGCGCTATCGAATGGTGTCAATTTCGGCCGATTTTGGAAGCATCAATTTTTCGACAATTTCGCATCGAGGACGAGACCGCTCCAGGCCGTCGCAGACGGACGATGACGTCATCGAAAATCGATGTTTTCGAAATTGGCCATGCTTGATACCGTTTGATAGAACTTTTCCTACTGATTTCAACGGTGTTACTAGAAGTATCGAGAACTGTGATCTGAGCGAATAAGAGCGCGGAGAACATCGACCCTCGTCTTGCCAAATAGGACGCAAGGGCGTGTTCGGAGCGCAATAACTCTGTCAGGTCCTAATCGTTTCGGCTGGAGCTCGTGGGTCTTGTAGGCAGTGAAACGTTGTAGTAGCAGGCTAAAGTCGAACGTTGTAGCTTATGATTAGGTAATGTTACAGGGGGCGCGAATATGCAGGTTAGCCTTGTGTGACACGATTTTTTTTTCGGATTTCAGTCGATCTCTGCAGGAAGACGCGGAGACCTAACGACCTCAAAATGCGTATGCGAACAGAGCACTTTGAGGTACTTTACGGTGACGGGCTCAGAACTTCTCACCTGCCTAAACTGCCTTAGCCCCATCTGCCGTTTTAGGGCGGCGGACTTAGCGGTTGAAGTTTCCTGCCCTCTTACTTGCCCATATTTGGGTTTCCGATACTCCCAGTAACGCCGTTTTGTTCATAACGAAAAGCTCTATCGAATGGTGTCACTCCCGACCAATTTCAAAAAATTGATTTTTTGACAATATCGAGGACGTGGGCGCCCTAGGGCCTCTACAGAGTCTCGCGGCAGCACCACGACAACTCGTCCATATCGCTCCCGCCGCAGTGGGACCCACGCTGCCACTGTGGTGGAAGCCGTGGCGCGGACGAGTTGTCGCGGAGCCGCCGCACGCAAAGGGCCCCGAGAGCTGCCGCAGTTCACGGCGGCTCTCACCCTCAGCGGGTGGAGCTGCGGGTGAGACACGCCGGGGACGTGATAGATGGGTGTCGATAGTGGTTTAATTATTTGGAAATATTTTTTAAACGAAATTACATGCTAGGAATGTAATAGGTTGGTGCGTAATTTCTGTTCATAAAAGGGCTTAACAACCAACAATATAATCACCGCTAGTGTCGACAAATGGAGGCGTATGGAATCCTGCACTCAAAACGTAACGCAAAAAAAACCTTAGCACGATATTAGGTAACCTTAATTGCACGGAAAACCTTCGTTGCCTTCCAGCCACAAGTGAGCCGTGTGAGGTTTAGGGAAAACCCTTGCACAGAAATGCAACAATAAAGCAGACCGTTTTTTAAAGTATCATCTATAACTGAATCGGACAGACCGCCCGGACTCAACAACGCATCGGAGGGAATGCTGTCATCACAAGGGCTACCACGTTATCTCCGAGCTTCTTTTCAACCGAGGAACTTTTAGTGGAGTTAGAACGACAAAAGTGAGAGCAAATACAAAATGGTACAGAACTGTTGAG